>JAOEHX010031991.1:0-11351 GCA_025448015.1 Bolborhynchus lineola
GAGCCTTGAAGCCTTTGGAAGCCTTGGGGAGCCTAGCATTAATGCCAAACAGCTACAGTTAAGTGAGATAAATACCATTCTTCATGTATAAATCTACCACTTACCAACTGTCTCCACAAGACGCAGCTTTGTTTAATGACTGTGATATAGCAATGCTGCTTAGATTATCCTTATGATTATGAGCTTGAAAGATTTCTTGACCTATCTCGCGAATGTGTGTAGAGATTACTACAAAATACCCTCGTGAGAAACCAATCATAATGTAGCCATCTCCATACCTGTTATAAAAAAACCCAACAATTAGGAAAAGAGATCTATTAACACAATATGCAAAATGCATTTTCTTTCAGGCTACTGAGATAACTGCAAATGCCTCCCTTTAATAGGAAAAATAATAAACTTATTTATATAAATAATGAAGAACACCACAGTATAAAATAGATTAAGGAAAAAATAACCAAAGATTCTTAAGGGAAAAAAAATCTTGTGCCCAGAGCTCACTCTTCTACATCCTGCAATGCTACTTCACTTTCATCAAGCTGCATACATGGCAGTTATGCCAGGAGAAAGATCTCTAGTACCTTTGTTGGAATAAGCATATCATAAGACAGAAATTCTCATTTCAGAGTTCTGCCTCTCTTAGTCCCATCAAAGCTATGCTGAAAACAGTAATACCAGTCACTGTGCACTTCAGGCATACTACTGCAAAAACAGTGGACATACCAAAGCTACGATCTGGATTTGTGAATACATGGTCTGTCTAATTTCTCATAGTGTCAAGTAGAAATAATAAGGTTAAGGCAGAAATAGTTATAGTGTGTAAAGGATGAATTCAAACAACATTTCATCAGCTTAGCTGCAAAGAAATCATTGTCTGGGAAACAGCCCAGGTATGCCTTGATAGACATGTGGCCATAAATTAAGACGCATATAACTACAGGTTTTCTTACACAGTTGTAGTGTAAAAGGATAAATGTCAATTACGCACTAACTGAACTGGCATTAAAAGACATGGTGTCATGATTCCATGACACAGAAAAAGCACAGTTGATTTTTCAGTGCAGAGCTGGAACTTCTATCTTGGGATTTTCTTTAAATGACAATTATCAATTGGGTTACATAGCAGGAAGGCTACAAGAACTTAGCACATCTTGTAAACCAACAAACTGGCTGAAGGATACCACTCCACCCCTTCCTCTTTTAGTTTCCCTTCCAAAGGAAATACAACCTATAACCCCCTCAGTTTAAGCTACTGTCAAAACAGCAACAGTATCAGTGCTCTAATGCTGAGCATACCAACAGCAATTATATTTGAAAATACTGCTTTTATATAGCCATTGAACTGCCAGGTAAAATAATTACAAAATGTAGACTTGTGTTTTGAAAAGAATTATTAAGAAGGCAACAATACATCTGAAAAAAATCCAGTGTATATGATTTGAAATCCAGCATTTATCAGAACTACGGGGAAAGTCTTCAGCTTGTTAACACCAGCATGCCTCATTAAATTAGTTCTGCTCACCATCTGTAGGATACAATACTGCCATAAGCCTGCTGGAATTTCAGATCAATCGGGTTATCAGGATCATTCAAATTAAAAAGAAAGAGAGTCTTCTTGCCGACCACTACACTTACCTGCCAATGAATGAAAAGAAAAATTAACTTGCTAATAAAGGCATCACATTAAAATAAAGACATCTTCACTAAAAGACAAAATTTACAGCTTTTAATAATCCTTAAGAGTCCCATGGATCTTAATTCTGAATAATTTTCAACACTGGAAGAGATTTTCAGGACAGTCCCTTCGTAAGCCAGTGGTTCACAGACCTAAATGCAAGCCCAGCAGAACACACATCCCAAATTCAGGACTTTTCCCTACTGACATATTAAGTCAACTCCATTTCCTCAGAGGAAAAGGCAGCAGTTCACATGGAGTTACGCTGTTATACTACTCTCACTTGAACTACAATGTGTTTTTTGATCCACAGAATTTTTATCTGGGAGGTTGAAGGGAAGACTATCACAACACTGGTATCTCAAGTGATTTGATTAGATTTCAAAGACAGAAAGACAATTCCAAAAGAAACAGTCTGTTCAGTGTGTATTAAACATGCAGTATTTACAGTCTGATAGAATTCTAAGTGACTGCATTTTATTTAAAGAATACCATTGAGATGTTTAATATCATAGTGGAAGACAGATTGACCTTTGGGTTTTTTTAGATTATTTTAGAAATTATTTTAGAGCAAGGAGGAACAGCTTGTTTTACCTTATTATTTGTCAAAGATGCTTTGAAGGACTATTTATAAATTTACTTTACATTACCTTCTGTTCCAACTTTCCTTGTCTGAAAAACAGACAACGGTTTATTCCTAAAACAAGAGCTGGAAGAATGAAATACAACACTGGTATTTTAAAACTGAGAAAAAAGAATGTGTTAACCTAAAATTTATCAATCCAGAATTACAAGCTCAAATTCTGACCTATAATTCCTAAAGTACCTTAAACATAGAAAGAATATTTTCTGCCTTTGAAAACAACTTGTTTATAATTCTCTTGCAGCTTAATGGGTGTTCAAGAAATATATTTCTTAAATTATTCTATGAAATTACAAGAATTATGGTCTGTTGCAGGGCAAGATGTTAAGCCTAGTGCTACTTATTTTGATCCAACTTGCTGTTTTGCGTTTAAGTCATAAGTAACTGCCTGGAAGCAACTGTTACTAAGTCAACCCCCCTCCATCAAATAACAGATACCTACATACAGACAATACTTAGATAGACAATAAATGCCATGTGGTTTATTGCTGCTTACAGATCATCCAAGCACAAACACCAAGAACTACAGAATCACAGAATGTTGCCTAACATTGTACAGCAAACTTGAGAGCTGTAATAAATCCTGTGAAGCCTAGGCTACTGGGTGCTCCAGAAAGCAGCAGAAGAAATCAAGACTGAAGTCCTCAGCTCCTGCATTTTCAAAATAATCTGTTAATAAAATTAACCTAGGAAGCAAAAAACATCTCACTCCATGCAAAGCAGCATAAAACTCCTAGAGGTTCTGTCAAAGTAAACATGGGAAAAAAGTGGTTTTTTGACACCTATACACCGTAGATTAAATCTGTGAGAATTTAGTATGTTGTATAAATGCATAGATCTGGACAAATTGTAACACAGTACCACCTTATTATCCACAGATTTTCTGTTTGTCTTGGTAGTTCACTGCTGATCATTTAATAACATGCTCTGCTAACAGTTATTAGCCCATTTTTCTGTACTTCCACACTGACCGACCTGATGGCCTTTGAATCATTCAAGAAAGATGATGGAGACAAAAAAACTGTAGTCATTTAGGCATAGGCAGGAAAACGTTCACACTAGAAGACTTGACACCAGGGCTTCTATTCTAACTGATGATGAGGGTTGGATAAGATGAAAACCTAGAGAGCAGTGTTCCGTTCTCAAAACTGACAGCTGAAAATCAGTCCTCTGAAAGGCAGTATCTCTGCAATTTTGACAGTCCTGCTCCATTTTCACCTGCCACATTTCATATACTGTTCTGTATTTATATTGTATTTCTTTAATTCCCTGCATACATCTCCATCTGTTATGTTACCTACCTGTCCTGGGTTCAGCTGTAGCAATTATTTTTCTCCTTCTTAGTAGCTGGTGCAGTGCTGTGTTTTCAACTTTAGTCTGAGAACAACGCTGATAACACACCCATATTTTTAGTTGTTGCTAGGTAATGTTTACTCCAATCAAGGACTACAAAAGTGCCCTGTTACCTGTCATACTGCTAACCACTGCACTTTTCATGAACACATCCTTAACGAACAAAGGCGTATGGCTTTACTTTAAATGAAAGTTTTAGGGTAAAAAAAAAAATAAATCTTCCAACATCAGATTTTAAATAAAGGAGGAACAAAATGCTTCCTGGCCCATACAGGCTGCCAGCAGAAACCCTGAAACATCAGATAAACACTTTTAGCGGTACTTTGTATTGACTTCTTACTGTGCTTTCCCTGGTTGATATTCTTTCATCAGTCTTCATAACTGAGAACTGCATATCACTGGGATCTGAGCTCACTGAGGTCTGTAAGAAAGAAGTTCAGGTTAAGAAATCAACAGTTGAAGTAGCAAATACTCATGATAAATAACTGCATTATTTCTGCATTCTGTACATACTAGTGTTAGAGTTGTTATTGCATTTAGTTTCAAAACTAAGAAAAGAGTTGGAGAAAACACAACTTCCATTTGGATCATGATGATGCTAGTTCTGGGCCCCTCACTGCAAGAAAGACACTAAGGTGCTGGAGTGGGTCCAGAGAAGGGCAATGGAGCTGTTGAAGGGCCTGGCGTACAAGTCTTATGAGGAACAGGTGAAGGACCTGGGGGATTTTAATATGGAGAAGGCTCAGGGGGTACTTTATTGCTCTCTACAACATCCTGAAAGGAGGACGGAGGCAGGAGGTGGCTGGTCTCTTCTCCCAAGTAGCAAGTGTTAGGACAAGAAGAAACAGCCTCAAGCTGGGCCAGGGGAGGTTTAGACTCTGCTGCAAAGGGTGGTCAGGCATTGGAACAGGCTGCCCAGGGCAGGTGGAGTCACAATCCCTGGAAGTGTTCACAAACTTTACAGACAAGGCCACAGGTGACATGGTTTAGCTGTAGCCTTGGCAGTGCTGGGGAATGGCTGGACTTGATCTTGAAGGTCTTTTACAACGTAGCTAATTCTATGGTAAATCATGTGAGAGCTGTCCAGTGCTGCTACTGGGGAAGTCAACCTACGACTGCAGTCATAGGACCCTCTTGTAAGATACACAACAGCACCAGGGATGAGAGAAGCGTGGTTAGGCAGGATGACATCAGAATTGCAGAGACGCTAATATCATAAATCAAATTGTGTAATGCCTTCATCCTGCACAAGGTTTCCCAAAGGCTCCTTGTCCTTGAAAGTAGTAGTATTGAAAAGGCATAAGCTCCCACTGGTCCCAGCTTTCGCAGGAACCATGCGTATTAATGCATGCCTTAAAATCAAATGGGGTTTATAAACACTACCTGTCTTATAGTATCCCCTTCCTGATTGCTTATAGTAATCATTTTGTCTTCACCACCTAAAGCCAGAAGGTTTTCAGTACTCCAGCAACCACAAGTAATCCGCTTAGTGTGCTTACCTGGAAAAAAAAGAAACCTATACAACACAAATGAACACAACCATAAAGAAAAGCTCGGATGGAAATATGCTCTATTTGGCCACCCAAACACAGATTGTCAGAATGCAAAGCAACTTATAGCAGCAATTCCAAATTCAGGAGTTTTGGGGTTTTTTTGTTGTTGCCTTTTTTTAAAAAAAAAATCTTTTACTTCCGGATGTAAGGCTTTTGACCTTATAGGAACTTGCACAGTCCCTGCTCTTCCATTTCTTCACAATAAATTTCTGGGGACTGTGCTATATCCTTAATCTTTCTGCCCAGAGGTACTCTAAGCAGGTAAAGGAAACTAATTTAGCAACGAGAACAGCCATGCAAATTCTTTCCAAGGAAGAAAACACAAGTTTCCTATGAGGCAGTATCAGGTGTGTGTATATATATTTTTAACTTACTACACTATTAAAAAATTCTGGTAAGTACAACAGAACAGAAGGTGCGAGTTGAATATGAATACATTTGTGACTTGCATGTTCATACACAGAACTAAAACAAATCTAAGTGTATTAGTAAAATTCCACCTTCACATATGCAAGCTTAATTTCAAACCAGCACATACCAAGAACAGGAATCTTGCGAGAAGTCTGTCGGTTATATATGAGTAAGTTTCCCTTCGAGGTTCCAACAGCAAGTAAAGTTCCAACTCGAGACCATAGTAAGAAAGACATCGCATCCCTGAAAGAAAAAAATCAGTTTCTATAGTAGAGTCCTTTCATGTACCTGCATATAAAAATATTTGCATATTTGGTTTGACGTTTATGAAATCACACAGACCAAGCGGAATTTTTAAATTTAGCAAATGTTCTCTACAACAAGTATTAGAATTATTTAAGTGCACACAAAATAGTGAAAGTAATAACAAGTTATATGAGGCAATGTAGTAAGAGTTGTACAAATGGAAATGCTCCTGCAAACATTAGCAGTCTTGAATGGAATCTCGGGTAATTTGGCCACATACACAGTTTTTATAAACCACTCAGAGATACCATGAAGGTGCATGAAATTTTCCACTTTCAGCATTGTTTTTTTTTTTGCACTTCAATAATCCTACAGATTCAGACAACTCCAAGTGGATAGGTCTAGTTCTAGTCAATGTAATAAGAGAGTCAGAAAGAGCCACTTTCAGAACTTTGAGTTTCAGATACAGCAAGGCCTATTTGGAGTATACATAAGGGTATACTTAAGGATACTGTGAAATATGAGCTCATTCCTCTAATCGAGATAACAAGGTTTTATTAAGGGACAAAGTCAATAAAGCAAAAGCAACAGCGCTGGGCGAGCGTCCATAGCCAGAGGTGCACTGATTAGCGTTTGTTACAGGTTTATATACTTTCACTACTGCATTAGCCATACACATACACATAATTCCTGCGTATAGGCAGGAAATATTATAACTAGCTTCAGAAACTTATTATCGTAAGTCTCCTCTTGGCGTCTGTGCACTGCTCTCTAGTGACTGTGGGCCGGGGTCTTGAGGATGAAGTAAGCAGTCTTCCTCAGGTGGACAAGGGTCTTCAAGATGAAATAAGCAGTCTTCCTCACAGTGCACTTTTCACCTTTGGCACAGTTGGATGCCCCAGTAATCACAAAACTAGCTGAAACCAGTCATATCTGTAATTTTTCTGATAGCTGGCAAAGATTTAGAACAGTGTGACCTTCCTGCAAAATGTATTGCAGGATTGGCAGACAAGGAGTATCCAAAGCTAGCAGATGTTTGGGAGGCACTGTGTCTAAACCACCTGATAAGTAGAAGGATGGTGCCAAATAACTCATTCACGTTTAATGGGACCACTAAATCCTGTTATCTCTCCACAGACTTACAACACAAACATTGCTCTTTATCTTCAACCTAAGTTAAGCTAAAAGTACTTTAACCCCATGTTTTCCAGGCACTAGCTTTTCTCATATCAAGCCCCCCCCCTTTACTTTTACCTTTGCAAATTCTTTTGCTATATAACTGCATTTTACTCAGGAGTTCTGGCAAAGAATTTACCACTTTCAACTTGTTGTCTAACCTTAGGTCTTTAGTAATCACTTTAAATGTCTCACTTGTATATGCACTCATTTGCTGGTTTTGAAACTGTTTTGTAACATGTGACTCAAAATTCTACCAACAATCTTCAAAACAGTGCCATTAAATCATGTATAGGTTAATAAGCCATTGTGTTTTGTGCAAAGTGGCAATTCTTTAACTTTTTCAGGAGCAGAACAACTTGTATAGAAGTTATTTTTTGTTTCAGTACAGTTTAAATTCAGTTTCAACATACACATACAGGATACCAGGCTGTAACATATAGAAATATCCCATAATCAAATATCCAGTATTTCAAATGAACTTTAAAAAAATACAAGCGCACAAGTTAATGGAAATATGCAGTAATTCCATATTCTAGACATGGAATTTTCAACCTAAAACCAGCAAAACCCTCCACCCTCATAGAAATCATCATACATCCCTCCACCCTCCAAAACTTTCCATCAGCAATCATGGTTTTTCTTAGTCTAACGGATAAAACACTGCAATTTTGGTATCTTTGACTACTACCCCTCAAAATCCCAACGACAATAAAATAAAAAAGAAAAAAAAAAAAAGCACCAAAACTCTGTCAAAAAAATATACACAAATTTAGAAATGAATGGTTAAATCAGAAGAAATGCTTATTTCAACTCATGTAAATAAAAATAGAAGCAGCATCCAAAATTAGCTGTTTCCCTACTTAGCTGAGTAGCCTAACAAACACAAGACATTAATTCCCTACAAACAGAATGTTAATGTGGAACGCAATAGTTTAGTGGAATAGATTCAAAGAAACTAAAAGTTAGTTATTAAACCCAGCTTATTTCTTAACCCAGTGCTTGAGTGTTATGTAAGGTTTGGAACAGTTTTTAGCCTGTGGCCAAAATCTGAAAGGTAGGGAATTGAACCTTACAGCAGGATCACTTTAGATATCTCCTCCTATCCTAAAGCAGTCTACTTTTTGCATAGCATTTTAGCCACCTTATAAATCCAAGGGGAAAAAAACCCTAGCATCACTAAAATCACTTCTCTTACTTTAAAGCTCCATTTTACTTGTGTGAGTACTCTGGAGAAAACGTAACCACTACAAATACACAAAAAATATATCCATCCTTGTTGCTACCACACTGAAAGAACAGTAGAAACAGTGAAGAGAAGCTTGCTGGGGACTTCAGCGCTGCTGACAATTAAAAAAGAAACAAAACCTCTACCGGACTCAAAACCCCACCACCACAAACAGCAAAACCAGCAAATCATACCAGGAAGAATTTAGTAGTGAACTGTAGTATATTAGTTTAACAGTATATGTGTTATGAGGACTCCAATAAAAGATGATTTTTGCAATACATCCTCCACTTCAACAAGGCTCAGTGATCCAAGTCTTCAAATACACACCTTAGAAATAAAATCTTACCTCATCCCACTGTCTACTTGGCTTGTTTTGTTTGTGTTTGCATCCCACAGAAATATGGTGCTAGATTTGTCTGTGATTATTGCTAAAGTATCTCCATCTTTATCCCAGTCCACAGCAACACAGTTACTGAAGAAAAAAAAACAAACCAAACTTTCACTAATGATGTTAAAATACATTTGTAAATTCACAGAGATAGCTAGAAGTATTCAGCTGAAGTCCCTGTCCTTCCATTTGCCTCCCAAGCAAACCCATGACAAATAGCAGATTTATCTGCAAAGTGTACTTTTATAGCAACCACATCCTTACTCAAATGCCATTGAAATGACACGGGCTGAAAGCAAAGCTATAGAAAAGACACTGCTATCCACATTCTAGTACTTGAAATACTGCCACCTTAATTTTCAAGAAACAGTGAAAATCTCTTGTAAAGTTCTATTTTGTTAGAGGCTATTCAGTTGTTGGGATTATTTCTGTCACAGTTCAAAAGCATAATGAACTTGGACAAGAAACCCATGCAGAAACAGGAAAAACCTCTACTTGCAAATAAATGCCAGAATAAAGAGGAGGGCAGACTTACCCACAAATCTCTAGTGAATTGGAAACAGTGCTGTTTACAACAAATATTTAAAGCACCATACACAGTGGTATAAGAACCTATGCCATCTGATACCACTCCTCTCTAGATAAGTAATTTGTCAGGTTAAAAAGTTATCTCTCTGAAAAATGTCACTCTCATTATCACTCAAATGAAAACTCCAAACGCAAGCAGCTTCAGAAGAGTCTTACTGAAACATATACTGCTGTAAACTAATCTGGTAAGCTTTCAGTTTCAGTTTCTCCCATCTTTTCAAAACCTCAGCAGTTTACTCTAGAGACTAAGTACAGCGTATTTCCAAAATGCACCCATGAATACTTCACAGGCAATCAGAACATCAAGTGCAGGAATAACAAGGACAAAAATATATTAAAAAAAAAAAAAAAAAAAAGGAAAAAAATAGGGAAAACCACAGACTGATAAACAATAAAGAAAAATTCTATCAACATAATGGTAAGAAGATGCTCATAATATCAACTAGTATAGCAGAGAATATTTCACATTCTGAACTCCATTCTTACATAAGGAGAGATACAGTAGTTAAAAACTGCAGCTGGTTAACAGTTAACCAATAAATACAGAAGCAAAGTTTGGCCTGAGGGGAAGAACCATATAAGCACATTTCTTTAAACTGTGTATTGCAAAAATTAAGTTTTATTCTAATAGCAGTAATTAGAGAATTAGAGAGGCTGGAAATAATATTAAAGAATTACCTAATCGAGGCAGAAGATTTACTGGTGGGCCTCAAAAAGTCAGCACTATTCAAGCCACCATAAGCAGATGTTAATTATTTCAATAAGCTATCATGTATGTATTTATTATACAAGCTCTCTGACTTGCCATAAGAACACAACATTATCTTAAAACTGGTTTAGATGTTATACATTTCCCTGAAGGCAAGGGTCACCCTGTCCATCAATAAGGTAGTGCTGTTTAGGGTTTATCAGTAAGATAGACCCCACCTTCCTCACAAACCCACATGACAATAGATGATTCCCAGTCCAACACAAGCTCTTCTCAGTGTTCACCTACTTACTCCACACACCTTTCCTCACTTCTGGCAGTTTGCTAGAGAGAAACAGCATTTATCATACCTAACTCAAAACACAGAGAAGAATGAAGTGGGCTGTGTTACCAAGCAAAATACACTGACATAGCTAGCCCACATTATGAATGGCTCCTAGCAAGGACAGCAAGATGATGCAGGAACTACAAGCAAGTTTGGTAAAGGCAAAATTAATAACTGCGTCTCTTGGTTTCCCGCAAGGTGGCAACTACTATGAACTGCAAAAACTAGATTTCTAGAGAGGTCTTGGGGAGCTAAGTGGTTCTGGCTTGTATCTACCAATGATATGGAAATATGTAAGTGACATTCTGGAAACAAAGGTTAGACTTCTGGATTAGAGACTTCAGATTTAAAGCCTCAGTGGGAGTTATGCCATGAGTAAGGGCTCCACCTTAACCAAAAAGAAACAGATTGTTTGAAATTAAAAAAAAAAAAAAATCAAGAATTTGCATGAAGATTTAATCTAGGAGCAGGTAAAATACTAAAAAAATGAGGAGTACACAAATGAAACTATTGCTACATTAGGTAGTAATGGTGCCCAATAAAAGTAGATTTATATAGCAAAATGGCATGACGACCTGATGTCACAGTGTTTGCACCTAGGGAGGCTTCCTCTGGGCCATACCTAGCCTGTTCCTATGGACTGATTGTCTGTTAGCAGCTAGGCTGCATCTTCCAAAGCACATGACTTTTAAATTTCATCTGAAAGGAATCTAGTTCATACACTCCCAACACTACTCTGCTGTGAACCAAAGTATAATAAACAGGAAGAACAGTGAGATTCACTTCAGAAGTACAGTCTGGATCTAGAGCAAAAATGCCAATATACAGTATACGTTTTGCCAGTGACATAAGCAAAAGGACTAAACCAAGAGGATATCTTTCCTCAGCAAGGCTGTCATAACAAATTACTAAAAAACCAAAAGTAGCAAGAATGCAGTTGCTATCAGCATGACATGAAGATACTGTTTACAACCTCATTATGTGCTTTCTTAATACAACAGATTTTTTTCTCACATTTTAATGAAGCAGCCTGAGTTCATTACTAATAAGGAG
>JAOEHX010031995.1:1262-16793 GCA_025448015.1 Bolborhynchus lineola
TGGAGAAAGTGCTCTTACTGATGAGGACAGGTATGGAATATTTAATTTAGCTATGGTGCTAGGGTGTGGTTAGTAAGAAATGAGGTGTATGCATATAAATGCAGGAAGTTTAGGAAACAAAATGGAGGAACTGAATGGAGCAGGATGTGAAACCATTAAAGGCTCAGCAACACAGCATGTGGATGGCTGGATGGCTGTTGAAGGAGATCAAAAAGCGATGATAGTATGATACATAGCCTTGATCTAAAAATACATGGAGTCAGAGTTCTCATATAGGAAAGGAACTGAAGGCCTATGAAGTCTTTAGAAATACTTAGTAGGCCTCAGGCTGAGTTAAGATGTTTTACATGATTAAAGAACATAGCCAAAACATTTCTTCAAGAACAGCTTGAGCAGGGCTCTGCACAGCTGAAGCTGGTTAGGCTGAGCCTGGTGGCCTGCAGACCTCATCTGCTTTCACATGGGAATAATGAGGAAATGCAAAGTGATGTTCAGCAGGAGATCACAAGAAGCTTGCTGGGTCGCTGCCTGATCAAAGATCAGTTCAGCCACATTTACTTTCTTGGGCTAATTGTATGCTCTAATGAAATCCAAATGGGGAAAGCTAAAGATGATGACTCTAGAACAGAAGAATGAGTAAGGCACTGGCCAGCAGCAAGTAATGTTGGCAGATGTGAGTATTTGGCTGCTAGCAGGCTGCTGATGTGATTCCTCAGGGGTTGGTCTCAGGGCTTTATAAAGACAAGCCTGCAAAAATGCATAAAACCATATGAGGAGGCTCTGGGGCCATGTTCTTAGAGAGGTCTGAGATGTTTATATCTTCTGGAAAACCTAAATGGTATATGGAATCCTAGGACCACAATGAAAGCTAATTGTAGCAGACCTCATAGCTTGCTGTGGACAACAGACTTGAGGTAATCCACTGTTCTGTTGTGTTCATTGGTAACAAACCTTTATTACCTTCTAGTTGGGGTGATCTTTATGGAAGACCACAACTAAAGCAATTAGACTGTATTTCTAGCAGCCTCCTCTAGTAAAATACCAGTCAGACCACATTGTTGTGTGCATTTGACAGAGGTCTTCGTCAGGGGAATAGTGCAATAATGAAATGAAACAATTCTGCCTCTCTCCACGTCTTCCCCCCTTATTGATCTCTTCTCAGTGCTTGCTGTTCATTAACATCTAAATAAACATGGAGGGAAGAGGAGGATCATGCCTTGGGAAGGAGGAGGGCCACCTATTAATTGTGTGTAGAGATTTAGAAGCTGTTCTAAATAATAGTTGTTGGTTGCATACTCTTCCCCCAATACACAACTAATATTTTCTTCCAAATGCAAAAACTAACAGCTCTTTAAAAGTTGTTTTAATTTATGAAAGGAATGATGTGAGGGCATTACCTTTAATAGAAAGGACCTGAGCTTCAGCTGTGGGATCCCTTCCTGTTGCATGTCCTTGAGGAATGACTGAAAGAACACCTGCCTGGCCAGATGAAATGCAGAATGCTTCAGATGGACTAAGCTGGTCCTCTGCCTGCTGAGTGGGATGTTTTTAATGGGAACCTGTAACTGTCAGGCAGTCTGAAGCCAGTAGCTCTTTCCTGAGGTGGTATCTCTGTGACCTGGCCAGTTGATGGTATTAACTACACAGTGTCTAACAAAACCTGTGCATACAGGTTCTGGTCTCCTCTAATAATAGTCCTGCTTCTTGCTGAGCATGAAGCTGGGACATTTCTCTGTGCAAATGATATCCAGTGAAGACCTGAAATTGACTCTGTCCTTGAGTTGAGCTAGAAAGAACTGCCCACGAAACTGTCTCATGAAAGCTGGTGTGGATGTGATATTTACAGTTAGGGGATTCTGATAAAGAACATTATGGCAGCGTGCTGAGAACGACCTTATCTCAGCTTGCACGGATTTATGCTGATACTGGAAATAAGGCTGCAGCAAGATGTCAACATACCTGTGTAGTGCTTGTTGATTAGAGGAGTGCTAAGGTGTACTAGGGGAGTAGTAGGTGTACTGAGCTCTCATTGAGGTCATCTTTAACTTGCTATAAATCAGAAAAGCCTCTAAGGGAGAAGTTGATACGTGGCAAATGGGTTATGGTGGCACTGTTCACTGTAACATTTCCAGTCCAAACTGTAACACAGAAATTAACTGTACATGCTTTGAAACTGGCAGAAGTCTGTATGGTGAAGCACGATCCTCTGGCTAGTTGCCACTCCTGAAATACTGCTCTGAGCTCTGGGGAAGCATTACCTCTGTCTGAGAAGGGAGCCAAAGCTTGTTCCAAGTTGGCGGACTTTCCTGGAAGATGGCAGGTAGACCAGGCTTCCAGACTCCTGCTTTCTGTTAACAGTAATTCATGGTTGATTAACTTCAACTCTGTTGTACTGTACAATGTCAGCAGTGGCCAAAGGTAAGTTATGTGTATTTATGTGCAACTCAGTCCTGCAGTTCCTGGCTCTCCCAGGGGGGAAACCCCAGCCTCCCATATTGGGATCATTTAGATTCACACATCTGGAACAGAGGGCTGTGAAGTGGAGGTAGAGCTACAGATTGTGTGGATGGTGGTGCTGCTAACGTGTATTAGCTCCTTGCATTAACATGTAGCGAATATTTTTGTGTTTACTGGATCCTCTTGTGCACTATTCTTGTCTGACTTCTGCAGTGAATGCTGAGGTTGTCAGGTTTCTGAGACTGAATTCTCACATGGCTTCTGTGTTTAGCTTGCATTTCCCCTTCAAAGCAGCTCTTTTGGAATATCAGTTTTATTCCAAAATCTGAGTACAGTTGGAATTCCTGCTAATCCTTATTGGAATTTTAGTGTTTAAAAGCTTGTTGTTTTGTGGTTGGGGCGGGTTAAAGTCATCTGCTCCCCAGAAAAGATTCCTGACCTTTGGTAATAATTTATAGAGTATTTCAAAATCTTTCCTATAATGGGACCCTTGGAATAAATGTAATTCCAACATGTTGCTTGATTTTACACTTAAACTCCAGAAATTGTGTTTAAACTGAGTGTCTGTGCTGCCACAAGCTTTCAGTGCTTGTGTCTGTCAGACCCAGTGACTAACAGAGGAGCTCTCTGGGACTTCAGAGAAGGTCAAGGCTCACAGACAGGTTAATTTCTCTGTCAGTAAGCTGTTCCTCTAAGCTATGGCCAGCGTGTGTTAGGTCTGGCTGCACACAGTGGGCTGTGTGGTATCTCTCACCTCCTTTAGGGACCTGATGTCGCTGCAAGAGTGAGGGTGAAGTTTTAGCAATGAGATGTGGCTTGAAGTTAGTCCTCCCTTCCCACCATTTCTGTTGCCAAGCACAGGATTTGGTTTTCTAACTGTCTCTGAAGCAGAAACTGATTTTGATGCATGTGTTGCAAAGCAATGACAGTTTCTTTTACACTGAAATAGCATAGTTAGAGTGAGAATTGACATGCCTTAGCAAGCAAAACCAGTCAAACGTATATTTAGCAGCAAAGATTCAAGCTGAGAGACTTCAAATGCCATTTGTGATGTAGCCTGAACAGAGTTCCTGGTATGTCCATTCTTAAAAGACAGTCTTCACCTTCCAGTGATGGTACTTGCAAGCTTGGAGGTGGCACACATTCCCTTCACTTGTTACATAGAGCAATCTTGTAAAGTCATGTGCTTGGGAACAGGAAACTGAGTATTTCTGAGTCCTCGGCATTCCTTAGCCACCTTAGGGGCTTTGTGAAGCAAGGGAGGGTCACCTGGGCTTCTGTAGCACACATTCATAGCCCCATGAGTGGTTCTCTACCTTGCTACCAAACTCAATGGAGCTGTGAACACAATCCTCCAGCTTTACTTAACAAATAAATGGCAAGAGAAGAACAAATGCATTGGATCACAAGATGCTCAGTTTGAATGTTGCTGCTATTGGGACATGCTGAGAAGAGGAAGAGCATAATGTGTGAAGATAGATTCAGAAAATGTGAAGTATTGGGTGTTTCCACAGTGACACATTAATTTTGAGCTCTCTATGGAGCAGTTATGTCTTTATTTGCTGGTGTTGAAAATAATCAGTGCATATATTGAAGCTGATACTGTAACTCCAGAATTTTCCAGGCAATAAGGCAGGCAGGTTGCTGGCTTGCTTGGTAAAGAGCAGTGTGTTTGCAGCCATGGATGTGAATTCTTACCTGGTACAGTGATAAGAGATGGTCTGTTCACTCTGTGGTGGTTTGCCAGAGGCTGAGGAGGACAAAGTTGGTATGGGGTGGCTGTGGGAGATTTCCCTCTGCTATGGCAGCAGCTTCCTCTAAAATCGGCTTGATTGACACAACTGTTCTTGCAACTTGTGCAGCACTTGAGGTGGAATTGTGTTTTGCCAACATATGCAAGAATTATGGTCCAAAACTGCCTTTTACGTACTGTCTTGGATTGAAGTTGGTTTTATAGAACTGTGGGCATATATAGGACTGAGCGTGGACGCTTTGCATGCTGCTTGGGATAGAAGGAGTTGGGGGTTTCCATATCCTGAGCCAACCATGTGAGGTGCGGGTCAGCGCCTGGCACCCAGCAAACCCGCCCCAGCCTCCTGCTGGTGTGGTTCCCCTTCAAGGGCTAGATAAGAGCCTTTGCTTTAAACCTCTGCTGTGCAGTGGTGGCTGTGTGCTGCCATGGGGTTTGTTGCCAGTCACCGTTCTGATGGCTGTGGTTTGCTCTTACGGATTAATTGTGGTTGGGGAAACAATAATTTGCTTTTCTGAAAGTTGGAGGCTTGTGAGCTTTCCTGACTGCTTATTCCCTTGCAGCCCTGGTTGTGTTTGTCATGTGGATGCCACATGACTGCCTGAAAATCTTTCTAGGCTAAAGCAGTGTTCTTAGGAAGAGCTTCCATAGCTTTCTGAGGGCTGGCCAGCTGCCATGCAGGAGCAGGGAAGGAAATGGTGAATTCCTACTAGAAATTTTCCACTTGCTTAACTGATCCCACTGTGCCTCCTTTAACTTAAAACCTGGGACAAAAGGGTGTTAACTGGCAAGATCTGGCCTGTACAGACTTGTAATCCTGGTTAACTTGCATATCAATTGGTAAGTCAGCCATTGCTCCATGCAGGCTTACGCAGCTGAAGACAGTTCTAATCCCTCCTACATGTAGGAAAGCATAGGAAACTCTGGCATATTGGAAGTGCTTGCCCCAATCTAATTTTGACTCTCTTAAAAAAGAGAACCTACTAAGCCTTACTGTAAGCTGTGGTGCTGACAAAGCCACAGAGATGTTAACTAACTTCCTGAACATCTGATTTGTGGCCTGTAGAGCTGCTCTGACATGGGCATGTAGCAGTCAGAGCCCGGCTAAGGCTGCTGCAGCATTCTTTCCAGTAGTTCTTAGCTTTTTGATGCAAGCTGTGCTCTTTCCTTTGCTCCTTTTGCAAGCCTCAGCAGTGAAGTAATAGTTCCAAACTGCTGGTTTTGTTAAACCTCTTCCAATTTTACTTTTGGAGTGAAATTTAATTGCCAGTTAATATGTTGGGTGTTTGGTGCACATGTCTCTACTTAGAGGCCTGACTGCAGGGGTCCCAGAGCTAGTGAGATGTGGGAGCCTTGATGAATGGCACTGATTCAGTGTCTGTGGGGAGGGAGGTACCAAAATCTGAACTGTGAGTGAAAGTGTAGTTGTGAGGAGAGGAAGGGGAAGGGAGGGTTGGTTTGCTGATGTGAACTACAGTGGACGAAATGGGTTGAGTTTGGTGAACAAGTAGCAGTTCTGATGTGTTCTGTTTTCTGTTTTAGTGCCACAATGGCAACTGCACCTTACAACTATTCCTACATCTTTAAGTACATCATTATTGGTAAGTACCGCTGGGCTCATACCTGTTTATGTTGATGTGTACATGCATGACAGCCTTCCTACCCACCCTGGGGCTGTGCTCTTGGTGACTTCTGTTGCTACCTGCTGTATAGGAGTGGTTCTTTCGGTTGATTGCCCATCCTGAGTCCCTCACAGGTATCACCTTGCTTGCTCTAAAGCTTTAGCAGGTGACAGTGTAACAGCAAATACCCTTGTATGCCACAGAGCTGGAGCTGTGTGGTGGATGGAGATGACCTGGGAGGAGGGCAAGTACCAGTGCCTGTGTGGAGTTACTGTTCAAAGTGACTGTTACTGACATAATGTACTTCAGTGTTTTTGAACATCTTCACTGGGCCATAATGCTTATCCCTCTCCATAGCGCTACAAAAAAGCATCCTAAAAGCATGTGTATGTGGTCCCTTTCAAAATACAGCTTATATTTGGGGAAAAAAAATTACTAACTTAATTTGAAATGGGGAGAAACTTGAATGGGAGTTAATACAGCCGGGTGTTGTTGGTTAAGGCTTGCTGCATAGCATCTTCCCTCTGCATCATTAGCCTCAAAGGTTTTAGAATCTGTGCTGAAGACACAAGTGCTAATTGGAATCCATGACAAGTGCTAATTGGAATCCATTGCTTCAGACTGGCTTTAACCCTCTGTCAGGCTGCATGTTTGTGTTTAAATGTAGCTTTTAGCTGTGCCTGCCTTGGGTGTTTACAGCCAGGGACTTGATTGCATTTATTATTCTCCTGGAAGAACTGGTCTTGCTGTTCAGTGTTTAATTCTTAATGCCCTTGTGTAGGTGTAAGTGATCTGCAGTCTTGTAATGGTTTGTAACTCGGGCTGCTGTGACAGCCTCAGCTGGTGGAAGCCTTGATTCTTGACAGATCTTGCTCTTCCTCCCTGTTGGCATTGTGCAAGTGAATAAGTGGAAGTGAAGCAATTCCTTGGTGTGTTCTGGTTGGTTGTCAGTGTTTTTGATGTCTTGACTAGCAACTGCAAGTAAGTTGGGAGCATGGTAAGCAATCAAGAGGTGTATTTTACACTTCAGTTTTGTACAGGTTTGCTTCTCATAACCTTGTGAAATACAGTTGTAAAATGAGTCATTCAGATTGAATTGTCCTTTAGTTGTCTGCTCCACCCTCGCTTGCAACCCTCTTACCAAAACTGATGCTGAAGTTGGTGAATGTAAGGTCTGAGACCAGGTACAGACAGCACCTGCTAGACCCAGGGAAGGGTCTGCCTGCCTCTGTACCATTCCTCCTGTAGGGTGAAGGAAATGTGCTTTTTGCAACAATGATGTGGTGTCAGCCTTAACTGTTCTTTCTGTAACAGGGGACATGGGTGTAGGAAAGTCCTGTTTGCTTCACCAATTTACAGAAAAGAAGTGTGAGTATTTCAATTCACCATATTTATTCTCACTGGTACGCTTCATCCCTCTTTTCCTGCTTCTTTGCTTCCATTGTGCATGAGCTTGATGTGGTGTCTGCCTTCATCTGTGTGGCTTTGCTTTGTACTTGCTTAGATTTCTGTTTTGACTCCTGTAGATGTAGAAACAAAATGTTGATGTCTTAGAGGCAAGACTTCAGTCAGTCCTGCTTGTGGTGAGGGGAAAGACTGTGTCTGGTTTTCCAGGTTTTCAGGGGAATTCTGACTCAAGTGAAGTTTCCTGTCTGAAACATGCATGTTTTCAGTATTGGAGTAGCTTCCACACAAGCAATGGAGGTTCTTAGTACTGTTAATGGCTTCAAAAAGATAAAGATTCCTTTTTTCTGACTCTTTGTTGCAGACTTAAGCAGCTCTTTCATTCTCTGTAGCTGCTGTGGCTTGTGATCTGCGTGCTGGTGTTTAAGACTTATTCCAGTCTGACTCAACTGCAGTGTTTTTCATGGAATCATAGAATAGTCAGGGTTGGAAAGGACCTTAAGACCATCCAGTTCCAACTCCTGTGCCTTGGGCAGGGATGCCTCCCACTAAATGATGCCACCTGAGGCTCTGTCCAACCCGTCCTTGAACACCGCCAGGGATGGACCATTCACAGCTTCCCTGGGCAGCCCATTCCAGTGCCTCACAACCCTCAAAGAACTTCCTCTTTCTATCCAGTCTGAACTTCCTCCTTATATCCAGTCTAAACTTCCCCTCTTTAAGTTCTAACGCCACATAGTCCTTCTCCTTCTAAATCTCTCTATCAGAAAACACCTGGGGAGGATGCTCTTCATCAGGGACTGTGGCGATAGGACAAGGGGTGATGGGTTTAAACTAGAACAGGGAAGATTCATCTTAGATATAAGGAAGAAGTTCTTTACTGTGAGGGTGGTAAGGTACTAGAACGGGGTGCCCAAGGAAGTGGCAAATGCTTAATCCCTGGCAGTGTTCAAGGCCAGGTTGGACAGAGCGACATGGTCTAGTGTGAGGCATTCCTGCCCATGTGAAGAGGGCTGAAACTAGATGATGTTAGGGTCCTTTCTGACCCTAACTTTTCTATGATTCTATGACAGTTTGTCACTGTCACCTTAGGCTTTCAGTAACCAGAGTCCAGGTGACAATTAAGAGACACAGCAGAGCATTCAGATATACTTACACACACAAAGACCCAGAATGAATCACCTCGCGCAATTAATGAAAAATGATAGAACAAGCATAGGCCATTCGGTTCATCAAAGTTCACTTAGCTTTCCTATATAACACTCTCTTTCTCCCAAGAAGGCAGCCTGTGATTTACCAAATAACACCAGTGTGTTTCTACCTCAATGCCTTTAGCTTGGAAAGCCAACTGAAAATATGTTTTACTCTGCACATGCATAGAAGCCTATTTTTGTGGTGAAGACACTCAGTATGTACCAACTCTCCTTCCATTTTCTACCTTTGCCTGGCCCTGTTGGGGGCTACCACCGATTTAGGTAATAATACATATTCTTACTTTTACAACCCTTGCCACCATGTGGCCCAGCGCTACATCCTAACACAGAAATCATTCAGCACTAAATCGTTCGGCTAAAGGAGAGGAATGCGCAGGTGCGTTCCCTGCTCAGCCTCCTCATTACCACTGAAAGCTGGCATGCAATGTCCCACCCACTTGGAAGAAGTGTCCTGAGGTTACTCCTGAACTCAAATGGCATGATCTGGAAACAAGAAGGGGGAAAAAAGTTTTCTCACTTTCCATTTAAAACTCATTTCCCTGTTTTTCCATTCCTACTTTCCTCTGTCACACCCCAAAGAGCTTCTTGACCTTCAACTGCCTATTCCTATTAGGATGTGCATGCAGTAACTCCAAGCACCCCACAGCGTACCAGGGAAATCTGCCTGCTTAAGATCCGCCCTGTTTCCTCCTCGTGGTTCCCTGGAGCAGCCAACAGCTTTCAACAAGGAGCTCTTTGTTTGATCAAGGGCTACACTGGATATTACCAGAACTTCAAAAAAGGAAGCTTTAAAGTTCCCCACAGCCTTTGTCATGGGGTTTCTCCGTGGGCCTCCCAGGGTCCTTTCCCCTTGCCCTAATGGATACAAATTTCTGCAACACCCCCAAGAAGAAGGCCTAAATTCAGTTCTCCTCACACCTTCAGAACACTGGCTAACACAGCTGAAAATGAGGAAATACAAGGAAATGAGGGCAGGCACCACATCCTGTTTCTCTGCTTTCTGGCCACAGCCCACGTGATGGAAACAATGCTTCCACATCGAAGAGCCCACTGCTGTGGACAAGTATCTTAGCAGTTTCTCAGGTTTTGATTTATTTCCTGGAGACTGATTTCTCAAATGTTCCGTCCTTTTAGTGAATCTGGCAACTGCTATTCCAAAGGCTTTCTTTATGAGCTGCTCTCATTAGCTCCGTTCATTTCTTGTTTTCACCTACCATTTTCTTTCTATTTTCACATTAAATTCCATTTGCTGTGCACTGACCCAGTTTCACAGAACATCTGACATCCCTTTTATTATTTTTTTTTTTTGCTATCTGCTCTTCACTTACAGGTAAGAGCAAACGTAAGAAGTCTGCAGCTGGTTTCTTTGTGCAGGTCATATAGACAGATTAGAAACACTGAAGGAAGCGCTAACTCCTCTTCTGGCTTCAATCAATACTTCTTCCAACTTTGACACAAGTCCTCTCTATTTTTAAGTGATCTTTTGCTATGTGATACACTGACTGCCTGATCCCTTTGGGCTGAATAGCAACCAGGCAAAAGGCACTCCAGTAGGTTACTGCAGAACCCAGACAGCATGTCATGCCAAGTCCCATCATTACTCACCCTTCTTCTTTTATGTATGTGTGTATGTGCTTGTTATGACAGAGGGAGTAGAAGGGAGAACAAAGCTAACAGAAGGGAGAGGACGTATCAACCTTAACCATGCTTTCTCTTGACTGTAACAATTGAACAATTTCCAGCAAAACCATTTAGTTATGGTCACTGTATGCAGGCTTCAGTGCTTTCTAGTCTCCAAACATTTGTTAAAGTTCTCTGAGTAAGTGGATGCATCTGCATATTTATTTACTTCAGCTGAAATGTTCTGGAGTCTCTAGCATTACTAATGGCCCTGAGCATGCAAAAGCCGCCTCTTTTATTTCCTTTCCACTGCCTGGTGAGAGGTAGGAGCCTTGCAGGCAGTGGTGGCTGTATACAACCCAGTGATTGCACTCGTAGCAGCCCTTTAGCAGGGGAAGATCAGAGGCTCAGTCATCTCAGGGGAAAGCTGCAGCTGCTCCGAAGTGCATGACCCTGGAAACAGAAGGAGACACATGCAGGCACCTGGATTGAGATGGGTCTGGTATCCTCCCTGGTCTTCCGCCCTTGATGTGTGAGTCCTGGCTTGGAAGTCCCTGTGCTTGCCTGCCACAAGGCTGCAGTTCTGTCATCCCCGGAGTTGCTGTGGCCAGATGGGCTGCACACCACAGCTGACACACTGCCAGCCTAAGCCCCTTCCGTGTTCAGCTCTGCACGCTGGCATGGGCAGCATGTGTGTAGACAACCCAGGGGACAAGTTGCATTGGGTTTCCCTCCTCTTCCTTCTCCATTGCTTTCTCCCCCCACCTCCACGTTTCCAAACTCCCCTGAATGTCATCACTTGCTTTAGGTCCTTTTTGATCTGCTGGGTTTCTGTAGCTTTGTGGATCAGCATTCTCCCAGATGGGGATTCTACAGCCAGGATAACACCACACCACTCTGCCTCTCCCAGCATTTCCTCCAGGGCTTTCCTCTCCCTGCTTTCAAGATCTCTCATCTCTGAAAAACTCCCGGGGCTTTTTTCACTCATAGCTCTATATTCTCCCCACTTCAACTGCAAGTGTGAGTCAAATTCTGCTCTTTGTCACTCCCATCTCTAGACCTCGAATCACAGAAGAGATCCGCAAAGTTACACTGGATTTACAGTGGGATAATGAGAGAAAAAAATTGTCTTTTTGTCTTTATATTTTAGGTTCTTCCCATCATATTTTTTATTCGCGGCAGTGTTGTTGTTAGATTTACTTTGATGTGCCTGCATGAAATTCATTAATTTACAGCACGCTTTAGGAATGCTTTTTATATTTGTTCTCTACTTGGAATATAAAATTACTCAGATGTACAAAGTATGTTATAATATTCTAAATTTATGACATTACTATTATCTGAGGAATCTCCAGCTATTCATGCATATTCTCCCTTTGTTTCAGGCCCTTCAAAGCTAGTACAGCTAATTCTACATTTTCTTCTTTTGGCATCAGTTGCACATTATTCTAAATGTTATTAAATTACAGATCCTTACTGCTTTTCCTGGAAACTTGCTGGTTGACTGAGTAAGGTTACATCTGGGTATTATATACAAGGATGGTTTTCTTTACAGCTTTTGTTTAAGATGCAGATAGCACATGGACCTCCAGTGCACCATTAAAAAGCATTAAAAGCATTAAAAAAATTGCATTTAACTAAATTGTCATTTCTAATCAGAATTTTTATCCCTTTCTTTCCTGATTAGTGCAGCCTATGCAGATTTACTAAATATCTTTGCTAGCTCCAGCATCTTCACCTCATGGCATCTTGAGTCAGCATTTCTGACAGCAAGCAACACTGCTGAGTGAAATTCATAAAGAAAATTAGCATTTAGCACTGGGACTGAGGAGGTCATTAGCAAATGTTTCCAAATGACCTGTGGCAATTGCACCTCCTCACCAGGCCTGCTGTAGGAAAATCTTAATTACTCCTGCAGGGAGGGGGGAAGAGCTTCCTGGTGTTCATCTGGACAGCTGGGAAGGAGCCACGGCAGCAGCCACACTGTGCTGTGCAGTGTGGTGTCCGCACATCCCACTGTGGGCTATGTGTGCATCTCTCCATGCCCAGTGGTCCCTGAGACAGCACACCATGCAGTCTGAGGGGCAGGGAGCCACTCCCAAAGGAGAGCACCTCTCTCCCCTTCAGAGGAGCAGGGACTGATGCCCTCCAACCACTCCCCATCAGGAAAAACGTGTATGACCTCATTTGTCTGTTGTTGGTTTCCTAATTCAGTAATATAATATGCTTAATATAAATTATAATGGATATTGCAGTAATTCACCTATAGGTGTGACCTAATGCATTTGTTAATTATTGGACCTCTGAGAATTTTCTCGCTGATTTTACAGGTGCATGCCTGCATATGCCTGTGTCAAAACTCTAATTTGTAACCTGATAAAAGCAATAGAAACCCATCTACAAATCTGCATCCTACATACTCACAGCCTACGAAGTCATTCACATGCAAAATGTATGCAGTTGCTTTCATGCTTTTGTTGCCTTTGGAAGAAAACATAATTGTAATTTTTAAATATATAATTATATACAAATACCTTCTGAAACTTTCAATGTCATCAGTAAGCTCATTAGCTATTATTTGCTTTGCTAGGGAATGACAGGTGAAGAGCAGATTGCTCTTCCTTGCCAAGTTGGGTCAGAAAGTGAAGGTTCATCTAGCCCAGTACTCCATCAAATCGGACAAAGGAGGATGCTGACAGACTGATTTGACTTAAGAGGAAACATATAGAGACATTTGGGAAGAAAACATCTCCTTATCCTCTAGTGAAATGCTGCAGCTCAGGGATTTCCTGCATCAGAGGGAGTGTTGACATGAAGGTTTATTATTACTTTTTGCAGCATCACCTTTCCCCCACCCCTCACCCTGTCAGCTCTGGCCTCCAGGCACCCCCATGCTGTTAGTAGCTGCCTGAATAAGCGAGTGCCTAGTAAGATCAGACCCTGTGTGGCAGAGCAGACAAGAGAGACCAATGGTATTTCTCCCAGGACAGGTTAAGACAGATCAGGGCTCCCTGCACTGTGCCTGCACCCCACCAAGCTGCTGACAGCCTGGTCCTTTGCAGTGGTGTCCAGTGCCCGGGAAGAGTCTCACAGGGTGATATGAAATAAAAATACTCTCTGTGTGCCGGCGGCTGTTTCTCATGGTGCCTCCACCAGACCCAGTCAAGGAGCAGTGAGTTCCCAAAGGCAGCACTGGTGATGGCAAGGACAGATGGGCTGCCAGCTCATGCACCCCACTGCTGCCATCAGTGTGGGAGCTGCTCTCACCAGGGCTTCTTATTCACAAGGGTGGGGATGAATGTAGATTAATTTTAGAGGTTTCACCCATGGCCCTTGTTTGAAGCCTGTGCCAGCCGCGGGGGTGGAAGCCATGCAGGAGACAGACAGCAATTAAGGCTGGATTTTGAAGCAGAGGGATCCCTTCTCCTCTTGCCCTCCCCTCCAGCCTAAGCCCTGAGACTCTGTTCCCAGAGCAGAGATAAAAGGGCAGGTTCCCTTCCCTGAGTTTATTAAACAAAGCACAAAGGTGGTAGGACAGGATCGGTGTTGCTGAGCTGCCAGGTTGCACAGACTGGCTTCAGGATTCTCACATGTGCTGCCCATCTGTGCTTCTCCACAAGCAACACCGCATCTCCCATGGGTGCATAGCATGGACCCACAGCCTCCCACCTTCGCAAGAGACATCAGAAGAACTTGGTAACCAGCTACCCACAGGCAGGAAAGAGACTGCATACCCTCTTGCATTACTTGCTACCTTACAGCTGGGACCTGGGACCCAAAAGACTGTTAGAGCACTAATTAAATATGAACAATGTGAAATGTTCCTGTGGCTTTGAAGAGCTATGACAATTTCAGGCAAATGGCAAGGTAGGAATTAGCACTTCTTGCAGCACTCAGACAGAACAGATGCAGTACGTGATGAGGGTCAGACAGCAATGCACAGAGTAATTCTCCTTGCTCTCCCAGCAAACACAGAAATGCTAAGTCACTGTGTCACTACAAATTTTGTTGCTAGAAACACGATGAGTGTAAATTGTCAAGGTAAATTAGTAATGCTGCATAAGCAGAAGCTGTATGTAGAAAGGGATCTGCGAAAGAGAGAGCTCTAGACATAATGCTTCTTAAAGCAGTTCCTCTAAACTCTTTCTTCTCACCTATGCTTCTCCCTGTTTATGAGATGTCACAAAGTCAGTAACTCTCTCTGAAGCAGTTGTTTGTTTTGAATTGCTGATAGAAAATATATTAAGTTAATTAAAAATTGTTACAAGGGCAGTGATTCATGAAGCATTTGACTACAGAAGAATTATGCACCTACCTGGCTAACTGTATCATTGGTCTGTTTCTTTGTGAATTACAGTATTTTGACTCATCACATAGTAAAACATCAGAGGAAAGCAATGGGAAGTTACTCCATGCTAAACTGTCCAAGAATTTTCTTTTCAGGGAGAAAAAAAGTGTAGGGATAATTTGTCAGCAGGCATAAAAATAGATCTTGAGGCATCATCTGAACTTGGGAAAAATATTTAATTGGCTGCCTGGGGCCCTCCAGTATGTTCATTTTCCTAAAAGAATTATAGTATAGTCATTATACAATAGGTGGCTACAAGTATGGAAGTGTTTCTGTGCATTCATTCAGTGGTTCATTCATAATCTAAAGAAAAAGCCAACCAGGTGTAATGAAGAATCCCTGTTTAGGTGGTTGAGTTTCTTCTTTGTTCTGCTTTTTTTTGCTGGCAGTATTTGAATTCCAAATCTACATGAGTGAAAATCTTCCTTGGGAAAGCTAACCTGCACTTTGGGCTTCTGCTGCCATGCCAAATAATTCAAGCTGCTTAAATGGATTTCCAAGGTGGCTGCTCAGATGCAGATTAAAGCGTGAATCCACTTCCCAGAAATTATCTGATATATAAATGAGGAATCTTCAGACCTTGAGGTAGCCAAAATGACTTAGCTTTTAAAGGAGATAGATAGATTACTTACAAAAGACTCTGGCTACCAATCTGCCAGAGATTGGCTGCTGGACTCTTAAAACCCAGAACAAAAGATCAAAGACTGCCTCAGTCAAGCCAAATATATTCCATTGCTGACTAAATAACTCCTGCTCTGCAAACAGCATTTCCCCAAATGTCGTATCATGATTCAGATATTCTGACAGGTGCAAACACAGGCTCAAAAGTGTGAGAAAAATTGTTCTGTGACTTGTGAGAATGAACCGGTAACCGGAGTTCTCAGAACCTCTGAAAACTGGCACAGAATCACAGAATAGTTAGGGTTGAAAAGGACCTGAAGATCATCTAGTTCCAACCCCTCTGCCATGGGCAGGGACACCTCACACTAAACCATGTCACCCAAGGTTCTGTCCAACCCGGCCTTGAACACTGCCAGGAATGGAGCATTCACAGCTTCCCTGGGCAACCCATTCCAGTGCCTCACCACCCTTACAGTAAAGAATTTCTTCTTCATA
>JAOEHX010031997.1:0-10584 GCA_025448015.1 Bolborhynchus lineola
GGTGGAAATATAAGCAGCTACATTAAAGATCAGTAACTATATTAAAATACGACAGGTTTTAAGTTGGATGTCTCAATTTTAACTGGGGATTTTGACTGGCATGCCTTATCAATATTCTTTGCTCTGTTCTGATGAAGCAAAGTGTAACAAAAGGTAGGAAGTATTTCTTAAAAACTCTGGTTTTGATTGATTAAAGCATCAAAATTTTTTTGGAATTTAAGGATTTTTTCTTTTATGATAACACGCTTTTGACATCATGCTTTTGGCAGATCATTTAACATTTCCTGACATTGAGAAGACATTTTCAAGTGCCTTCTCAGAATAAAATGTAAGGTTTCTCTTACAACACTGTTTAATTATATTAATATTTTTGGAACAAGCCTTGAATTAATTGTTTTAGAGATTTAAGTTACATAGTTTGTCACTAGATATTCAGTTTCATCAGGAAAACTACCTATTGATAAACAATACTTCAGGACACTCATTGCAAAAAAAAAAAAAAAAATCATTTTTTGAGTTATGTGAAGAAACACATTTCTGTTCACAGAAATTTAGCAAATTTAAACATGCATTCTTTCTTTCGCATTTTGAAATAGAAACAGAGTCTTGGGTTCTTTTATGAAGCATGTGCAGTTTTAACAGTGAGAAGTCTCTATACTCAGTTGCCATGCACTTAGCTCTGTAGCTGTAACCTCTTACGCTCTGTATATGGGGTGCAAGAAAATAAGGCAAACTAGTAATAAAAATCCAAACTTTCAGACAGCCTTTAATCTCAAAGCAGCAGCTCCTGGAGTGGCATTATCAGATTTCACCCATGGGTGAAATCTGGTAACGGAAAGGTTTTAAAATTTCCCCTGGTTGTTCCAAAGCCTTCTCAATGTTGCCAAGTGAATTAATTAGTAATTTCGATGTATAAAAACATTTGTTTGAATTTTTTTTCTAACCTGTTATAATCACAATCTTGTGTGAGTTCATAAATTTCTTTCTTCTTGTATTCTGTGCTGCACAAAATCAGAAAACAAAGGGTTTATGTCACACAAAACATTAAAGAGGTGATTTAAGAAGAGAATGAAGGGAAATACCGCAGAAAAAAAAATGCAAGCAGAGTTATGAACTCACCATTTCTTTCAAAGATTTACAGGTGAGAAAGAGGAGAAGGTTTGGTGCTTTCATAACAAAGAAGGTGGTACTTAATCTTATATTGTCTAACAATAAAGAGTTTTATTATTTACATAAGTTTCCAGGGGCTTCTCTAAGCCTTATTTTTATTCTCAGTCTTAGTGCAGGGGTTAAAAAAGCATCACTATTTTCTTTAAAGTTGTAAATATAATTCTAGAACATCTGACTTATGAAATATCAGCTTAAGACTTTAAATTAGTGACTATGGAACTCAAAGAAATCATGTGCTGAACTGTCACCGAGAGTGTAAATATTATGTAAATATTATGTCACCGAGAATGTAAATATTAGAAATAAGACACTAGAAATCCAGGATAATAACTCATGCCAACCACACTCCTGAATTATACATTAATACAGCTTATACTGTAAGAGTATCATCTTTTGAGTATCAAGGTTGAGAGAACTACAAAGAAAAAAACATCACTTCTGCCACCTAAGTTGCAAATGAGATGACAGTCATAAATTGATTTCAGGAGAAAGGACTGAATTTGCTATCTGTTCACTCATTAAAAATCACTCCATTTTAATAATCAGTATTACCTGGTATTCTGAGATCTAAAAGAGGTAACGCTCTTTCAGAAAAGTGCATCAGGAATTTGGGCAAATCTAACATACCTAGTGAAGGTAATTATGTGTAATTAGAATAAGAAGTTAAAATTACTTCTTTGCTTAATCTTTCTCAAATTATGAAATATTCTTATTTTCATCGAGCTTAGTAGATCATTCTTTCAATTATTCAGAGTGAGAGTACTAATTAGCAATAATTAGCAAAGTAAAAATATGCCCAGGATCAATTTTACTGCTATATTGCATTCCAAAACAAAAGCTTCTACATTTTAACGTTATTCTGAACAGGCAAGAATAGTTAGCACCATCAGTCATTTCTTTTCAGGGTTACTTCTCTAATTCAATTTCTCTGCATGCTTTTTCTCTTCTGCACACACTGCATTCACAAATATTGCATCCAAAAAAAGGTAATGATTTTGAAGAGAAAAAGAAAATGATTGTACATTATAGTTTATGATGATTATGATTGATAAAAGTACTGTAGATATTTTGTAAGTACAGATAATAATAACAAGCTAGAAATTATTTAGTGGCATGATTTTAAATACTTTTGACAAGAAAATAAGTGTTAACACTGTGTTCAAGTATCTGGTAAGATGCATGAGCAAAATTAAGTTGTTATATACACAATGACTTTGTTCAACAAAACCAGGAAAATCAACTAAGATAGTTAACAATATTTTGCTGATTATAAATAAAATATACTATACTATCATTTTCAACAGTAATCATGTTTTAAATATGTTAATTTTTTGAATTAGTTAGCTATTGTTAACTAATAAATGGGATTTTAAAAGCAATGTTACTCAGTATAACTCAATAACCTTTTAAATTATTATCTATCCATAAAATATATGTAAATAAAAATAACTAATATACATTTAGGGCTATCAGGAAGACAGAATGATTGTGATCTACTTTATTTTTATTTTAATTAGGATTCTTAAGTGTGAGCTCATATGGACCAAAAAGAACAGAAGCCATCAGTGCTGAAAAAACAAATCTAATGCGGTATAGTACTGAATAAATAATAATGACTTTCATTTTCCTATATCAAATGACATAAGAAAGAGATATGAGCATTGCTACAGATGTCAGTAAGTTTGAAAATGACACCAATTTGGGCAGAGGTGTTGATCTGATTGAGGGTGGGAAGGCTCTGCAGAGGGATCTGGACAGGCTGGATACATGTACTGAAGCTAACTTTATTAGATTCAACAAGGCAAAGTGCTGGGTACTGTACTTTGCCTGCAACTACCCCAGGCAGTGCTACAGGCTTGGGGAAGAGTGGCTGGGAAACTGCTCAGCAAAAAAGACCTGGGGGTACCCAGTAACAGCTGCTGAATAGGATTCAGCTTGTGCTCAGGCAGCCAAAAAGGACAGTGGCATCCTGGCCTGTGTCAGTGGCCTGGGTTCAGCAGTAGCAGCCATTTTTCTCCTTCTTAGTAGCTGTTGCAATGCTGTGGTTTTGACTTTCAGACTGGGAACAATGCTGATAACACTGATGGTTTTAGTTGCTGCTAAGTAATGTTTACTCTCACCAAGGACTTTCTAACACTCTGCCAGGGAGAAGTGGAAGGCAGGAGGAAGCAGAAACAGGACACCTGACCCAAACTAACCAAAGTGGTATTCTGTACTACAGCACGTTGTGCCCAATATATAACCTCGGGAGGAGCTGCGCATAAGGGATTGATCACTCCTCAGGTTGTCCTGGGTATCCGTCAGTAGGTGGTGAGCGATTGTATTCTCTTCCCTTGTTATTTCCCTTATCATTATTACTATTGGTGGTGGTAGTAGTGGTTTGTGTTATACCTTAGTTACTGGACTTATCTCAACCTGTGGGAGTTACATTTTTTCATTTCTCCTCCCCATTCGTCTGGGAGTGGGGGAGGTTAAAGGAGGGGAGTGGGAACGAGCAAGCGGCTGCGGGGTTCTGAATTATCGGCTGGGCTTAAACCACGACAGTCAGAAATAGCATAGTCAGTAGACCCAGGGCAGTGATCATTCACCTGTACTGGGCACTGGTGGGGCTGCACTTTGAGTACTGTGTTCAGTTCTGTGCTCCTTGCAACAAGATGCTGGAAGATGTCAGAATGAGGGCAACAAAGTGGTGAAGGGTCTAGAGCACAAGTCGTGTGAGGAATTGCTGAGGTAACTGAGGTTGTTTAGCTTGGAAAAAAAGGGGCTCAGATGAGATCTTAATATTCCCTACAACTACCTGAACAGAGGTTTTAGCAAAGAGGGAGTCCGTCCCTTGTCCCAAGTAACAAGTGATAGGACAAAAGGCCATGGCCTCAAATTGCACCAGAGAAAGTTTAAATTGGATATTAGGAAAAAAGTATTCACCAAAAGGCTTGTTAAGTATTGGAATAAGCTGCCCAGACATGTGGTTGCTTTAAAAGAGGTATTTAAAAGACTTGTAGATGTGACACTTAAGGACATAGTTTACAGGTGGCCTTGACAGTGCTGAGTTAAGTGTTGGACTTGAGGGTGTTAAAGGTCTTTTTAAATCTTAAAAATTCTATTATTCTATAATTCTATGATTCTATGATTCTATCACTTTTAGACAACTTAAGCTGCATTTTATCTTTCCTATCCACTCTTTGGGGACTTGTCAAGACATAAAAGTAACTCCAGTGAAGAATCAATTTTATTCCAGAAAACTTACAAATGTTCCTCAATGCCTCCATGAAAGAAGATTTGGCATCCAAGCTCAGAATAATCTTTCATCAAAATTTTGCGTGTTTCTTAATACTGACAGGATATCAACTATCCATAACAACTTAGAAAGGAATGTATAGTAAAATGCTATGGCTTTAAGCTAAAAGAAGGGAGAATTAGATCAGATATTAGGAAAAAGTCTTCATTATGAGGGTGGTGAGAAACTGGTTGTCCAGAGGAGCTGTGTCCGGCCCGTCCCTGGCAGTGTTCAAGGTGAGGTTGGATAGGCCTTTGAGCAACCTGGTCTAGTGGAGGGTGTCCCTGCCCATGGCAGGGGTGTTGAAGCTAAATGAGCTTTAAGGTCCCTTCCAACCCAAATCATTTCATAATTCTATGACTTTGCAATTATGATCTTTGCAGCACCACTGCCCGGAATGAGAAAAACAAAGTTAACTTTCTCCAAATAATTGATATTTGCATCTACCTGAACTGTTTTCGATTTCTTGTGGTTTTTGTTTTGTTGTTTGGGTTTTTTTTTTTGTTTGTGTTTTGGTTTGATTTGTTGGGTTTTTTGCTTGTTTTGTTTTGTTTTGTTTTCAGAGGGTGTTGTTTGGTTTCAGTTTGTGTTTTTATTCTTTGGGGGATCTAGACCTTTGTTTGGTTAGTCAGTTTGGGTTTTTTTTCATCTGATTTGCTTTGCAGAAACTAAGTCTCATAGCTTCTGTAGAAAAAAGCAGTTGGACTTCCTGAGACTATCACTGATTTTAAAAGGTATGCCTGCATCAACCCATTGTCCTAATAATGCCTTTAAAGTTATTGTTGCTGTAGAAAATCAATAAATGCATTCAGCAGTTATGTTTATTGAATTTGTTATATTTATGCTTAGGAGTGAGTGACTAAAGAAATTCTTTGTAGCATTATGGTAATCACTGGATTACCTCAATGCTACAAAGTTATGACAAATGTTAACAGGCAGTTATGTTGCTCCTAGAACCTTGCAAGGTGATACTTAAATTCACTGAAACACATCAGAGTAATATAATGCATGTTTATTTCATCAAATCAAATACCACACCATTCTGATCAAGAAGTAAAAATTAATTCAGCTTCACTGTGTGTCTTTTTTATTCATTTGTCAGCTTTTGTTACATGAACTCTCTCCCTTGTTTCTGGATTGATGCAACTTTTCCATTAAATAAGGGAAGTTACACTACTACAGCTGTTATTATTATAACTTGAATATTTTCTATCCACACCCAAGAAAAACCTCAAGATTATTGTCATATCTTAAGTTTTTACATTAAGGTTTACATTTTGATGTCAACAATATTCTGATGAAACTAATCAGGCATATAAATTAATCTTTTGTAGTAGGCTAGGTTACTTCAGAAAAAAATGATGTATTTGCAAGCCTGACTTTAACAATTCCTCACCTTCCCTAGAAATTGCATAATTACCCAGACCATAGTGAATCCTACAAACTCATTTTGATTTTGACACTAAGATACACAAAGTATTTAGAGACATATTTATCAAGAGACTAAAGGAATGGAATGATGGAAAATCTTAAAAGGATCTGAGCTGTAGTGCCAAAGTATATGAAAGCCACATGTACAAAATGGGGTATCTAATTGAGCTGTTATCACTCAGAATGGAAATCGTGGAATTGCTATAGGCAACTATCTGAAAATATCACTTGAACAGTCACTACTTGTTGATGTAGTGGACGAAACACAATCTTGGCTGTGCAGCAGCAAGCAATAAAGTGTTGTGTGTCCAGAAAACTCAACCGGATTTTATATTTACAGCCATTTGTCTGGTAAAGCACATCTCCCTACAGAGTTTGGCTCACTTCCCTAATTTGTCACTTCTACAACAAAGCTATTACACTTTTGAAAGTTTAGAATTATTGTAAAAGAGACAGATAAAAAAATTATCATCACTGTATCACTGTAAGATCCATATATACTCATATGATTAATATTAGCTTCATTATATCTTGGGAAAGACAGAATTACGTTCCTTTTTTTGTTTATTTATTTTTTATAAAAGGATTCCAGAGAAAGACTAGAAGTGTGAGGAGAAATAGGGAATGGTTTCAATGCAAAGGAGACCCAATCAGAGGAACTCTTGACAAGGAAATAGGTGAAGGTTATTATAGCCGTGCATGAAACCATGAGTAATCTAGCATAAGCGAACAGATTCTGAATATTTGTGATTTCCTCCAGTACTTGAATTTGAGTGTAGCCAGTGAAATATTAAATAGCAGCATTAAAACATTCAAAAGCAAGTACTTCACATGCTCATGAATTGTGGAACTCTGTCACAGGATGCTGTACAGACCAGAAGTATAAATGAGTTCCAGATTATATTGTTCAAATTCATAGTAACTATTATCATTCACATCATTAAACTGTTTGGGTATTATCTCCATTTCAGCACACTATTGAAATAAATTACATCATCCTAGTATCCTAGAACTCAAGAAATTTGCACTCTATAATAACAATGTTGTACCCGTGCATAGCGGGCTTCTGTTTTAACTAGGTATGTCAAGTTCTTCCTAATGCCAAAATTAGAAACCAAGGTAACATTTTCTCATGTATGAAGGTAAAGCTATTGCGCAGCTGTAATAGTGTGTGATTATTACTTTTGCTAATTAATGGAGAAATTTTTCTTGTCAGGAAAAATATATTGTTGTTTGAAGTGTTGCCACCAGCCACAGTCAGTATAGGAAATAATATAAAACATTAAGGGACTGGACTCACCTAGGGAAAGTTATAAAAGCCAGGGAGGAATGCAAGTGTGGGAGGGTGGTGCCTGTTCAGGCAGGGCAGTACCCTCCCCAAGAGGGTGCCATCATGCAGGTAAGCAGAGCAAGGCAGAGTAGCCACATCAGTGCACCCCGCCAGCAGTGCAGCAAGAATTCAGCAAATGAAAGGTGAAGACTGAGATCAAAAATTGGCCTACAGAGCACAGTCAGCAAGTCAGGATCAGCAGTATCAGGACTGAGCTCAGGCACACCTATGGCAGGGCTCAGGTAGGGACATGGTGCTCAGACCTGAGCATATCTGGAAACAGGGACAGGAATGTGTGTGTATGGAGGTGTATGCATTTTTGATATGGGTTGGGGAAGGCTGGTGGGGCCATTACGACCAGTAGATGTATTCAGAGCCCTGAGAACAAGAACTCTCAAGTTCGTTCCAAGCTAAAAGAAAATTATTTCCCAGTCACTCCTATTTATCCCATGCGGATAAATGGTCAACAATTTATTATTATTGACCATTTGTGGTTCTAATTTTGCTGTCAGCAAGTTACAGGTTTCAAGTTTCGTAGTCCTTGTGACTTCTGATGACATTTCTCTGGAAGAATTTTTTTTTTTTTTTTTTTTTTTTTTAATTAGAATGTTTATTTTAGTTCTGGAAATAAAGTAAATTTAGCAATTCTATTGTACCAAGTTTCTCTATCCTTTCTTTTCACTAATTTCCTCTCATAAACAAAAATTACTTGTCTATAAAATACCAATTAAAAAAAAACCAGTAGATTCAGCCAACATATAGATTGTATCAGTAAAAGCTCTGGCATACAGTATAAGCTTCTGTGCATTTATGGCAGAAAGATGCAGTAGGGTTTTAATTTGAATTCAGCTTTCATTCTCTTGTCATTACAAGTTCCCAGGACCTGTCATGAATATTAGGAAAAACAGCTAATTCAGTTAAGATATGCTGAAATTTTGCTTTAAGAGCACCACATGTCCCTTGCTTACTTTTTTCCCCTCTGCTCAGCTCCTCATAACTCGTATGTGCAGAAATAGCTTTGTTTACTATGGTAAGGATGATCTATTTTTCTGCTGTTCTATTTCTAAGGCTGTTAATAAGTTCCTTAAAGATTCTTCTAGCACAGAATTACAAAATGCAGTACAAAACAATCAAAAACCACCAGACTTTGCTTGTATTTTGTCATTAGTTAGGAAATTCTCACTGTTACTGTAGCAACAGAATTCCAGCTCTAGTTCCACTTATAATCCATGAGTAAGCATTGACTTGTAATAATTGCCCTCTCTTTTGGTTCCTTTTTTACCATTTTGATTGATATTGCCATTTTGATGGTTAAAAAAACTTACTTTAATTCAAAGCTGTAATGGAGATGGAAGAGGGAAAGAAGAATACAAGGTAAGGGGGGAAGAAGAAAGTGCAGTAGAAAGGAAGAGGCAGATCAGTGAACATTGGAAATATAACTATGAAAGACAAAAAACATTACGGAGAAGAAAATACTGAAAAATGTGTGTTATCTAAGGTTAGTTTTCTAAAAATACTACACTGACAATTGATGAATTAAAAGGTAGAGAAGTCCATGGTATTTTATTACTTTCTGCTTGCTATTCTATCACGCTATCCTTCCAACTACATTTTCTTTATCTCTCCTGCCTCAGACTAGCTTTCATGGCAATACTAATGATCTTCCTGAATTGATTTTTTCAGGATAGTGTTTAATCTTATGCAGTCAAAATTTCTGGTTGCAGTCCTATCGCTTTACAAAGGATCTAAGAATGCTTTTCCTGAACACAGAAAAAGCGAAGAATGAGAGGCAGTTTTCCTAAACAAAACCAGAGGCATACTTTCAGCCAGTGTTCTGCTCCCAGAAAGAGGCTTTTGGCTTTCTGCAGACACTACATCAGTGGTGCTTTATGGGCTGTTCTCTGCCTTCCTGTTCAGGTGCCTTTCTGATGATCTTCATATAGCTGGCTTTGACAGTAACAATATCAGCATCTGAGATTGAAATACATTTCAATGAAAAATTCTCAGCCCATCTCTACCATACCAACTCAATACTTTCTGCAGTTTATTCTATGGTAGAGATATGTATCACATCACTGAGTGTGATTTCTCACTATCAAAGCTTTCCCAATCAAAAAAGATGCCCTATTCAGCCAATAGCTCAATAGCAAGCATTTAAATACTGCTGATTCATCAACTCAAAGAGGTCTGTTTGAAGGAAGCACAATTAGTCACATTTCATGTCAGCAGTCTAACATTCAAGTAGAAACTGATCCTTGCAACTTATCATTTCTCCATCTTCTTAAATAATTATACATTCAATAAGGCACTGTCATGATTTAAGCCCAGCCGATAACTCAGGATCATGCAGCCGCTTGCTCACACCCCCTCTTCTTCCTCCTCCTGCTTCCGGATGGATGGGGAGGAGAATCAAAAGAATATAACTCACAAAGTTTGAGATAAGAACAGTCCAGTAACTAAGGTATAACACAAAACCACTACTGTGACAACCAATAATAATAATGAGGGAAATAACAAGGGAAGAAAATACAACTGCTCACCACCAGCCAACTGATACCCAGCCTGACCCAAGCACCGATCTAGCCCTTCGAGGTAACTTCCCCCAAGGTTATGTAAGACTGAAAGTCACAAACACAACGCTGCACCAGCTACTAAGAAGGAGAAAAATGACTGCTACTGCTGAACCCAGGCCAGTACCCACGCCTTATTCCATGCAATTCACATCAAGCTCAGATCCCACATTTTTCAATATCCCATCACTCTTGTCTCATATATGTATATATACATATATGCATATACACACACAACACAAACACAAAGAGAGAGATATCATTCCTTAAGTCCATAGTCCAATCCCTATAAAGCTGCTGAATTCATCTGGTCTAGGATGTCCAGCCTCATCTCTTATAATGGTCTTTCAGAGCAGGAGAGGCTGTGAGAAGTGTTGGATTGTTGCCTGCTGATGATACTGCAGAACTCTTCTGGTTTCATCAAATTTCATTCTTTGCTGGGATGATGGTTGGAGGGAAGTCAGGGCCAGCCTCTGGTGACATGAAGACATCTGGTTGGTAGGCTGTAAAAGTGCTACAGAGCAGGCAACAGCATATAATTGAGTTAATTGGCTGTTTTCCCCTAAAGTCAAATCTTCTTGAGGTACACATCAGACTTCCCCATCTTCCTACATTACCCACCAAGTTTATCTGGGTCCTTGAGCAAAAGCAAACCCATGAGTGGGTTTGCCTTTACCTGAAGAAGGAATAACCCAGACAGTCTTCCCTACCAAATTCTTTATGTGCACCACAGGAACTTTATCCCCCTCCACAGTATGTAAAAGTTCTGACTGGGCTGGACCAGCCCTGTTGGCAGATCCTCTGGT
>JAOEHX010031998.1:0-12352 GCA_025448015.1 Bolborhynchus lineola
ATGCAGCTCAGGACACGGTTGGCTTTCTGCACTGTGAGTGCACACTGCAGCCCCCTCATGTTCATTTTCTCATGAACCAACACCCCCAAGTCCCTCTCCACAGGGCTGCTCTGAATCTCTTCTCCCCAACCTATAGCTGGTGCCTGGGATTGCTTTGGCCCACCTGTAGGACCTTTCACTTGGCATGGTTAAACTTCCTCAGGTTGGCATCAGCCCACCTCACACGAGTGTCAAGGTCCCTCTGGATGTCATTCCTTCCCTCCAGTGTATTGACCGAACCACCCAGCTTGGTGTCATCGGCAAACTTGCTGAGGGTGTACTCAATCCCACTGTCCATGTCACCAACAAAGATGTTGACCAAGACCGGTCCCAACACCAATCCCTGAGGGACACCACTCGTTACTGGCCTCCAGCTGGACATTGAGTCACTGAGCACAACTTTTTGTGTGTGGCCATCCAGACAGTTCTTTATGCACCGAGTGGAACATCTATCAAATTGATGTCTCTCCAATTTAGAGACAAGAATGTCATGTGAGACAGCGTCAAACGCTTTGCACAAGTTCAGGTAGATGACATCAACTGCTTTACCCCTAGCCATCAGTTCCGTATCCCCATCATAGAAGGCCACCAGATTGGTCAACACAGACTGCATGCGCTGGGAGTTACAGGGAACAAACCAATATATATATACTGAAACCAAAATCACAATTTGGTACCAGTGCATTCAATTAGACATGACTACCCTTAAGTTGGTGTGATACTGATGTAATTTAATTCAAAGAAAAATATTTCTCACTTGCATCAGCATACTAAGAAACATGGAAAAAATAGATATTCTACAGAAACTCTAGCTGTGCTCTATCATTTATTAGGAATATTTCAACTTTGAAGTAGCAAATTTGCCTCTTGTTTCCAAAGCACTATCAATAATCACAAGTTTTATTGAATGTAAGCTATAAACCTATAAAAGCCAGGTTGGATAGGGCTTTAAGCAACCTGGTCTAGTGGTTGGAACTAGATGATCTTTAAGGTCTCTTCCAATCCAAACCATTATATGATTCTATGAAAAGGTTTTTTGTCTGTCAACTTCTTCTAGCATTTAATTGTTTTTTATTATAGTAGGAAGCTAAGTTGGCCATCTATACTTTGCAGTTAAACCCAAGCAGATAGTTGTACCACACTTTAAACATCAGAGAAGAGAGCAAAAGTTGGCAGAGTACAGCTCTGCACACACTCATTTCTACTCATGTTACTTCAATGGTTTAATAAACCAGGTTTCAAATTAATATGCACTCTATACACTTAGGCTAGATTAAAGTATTTTTTCAACAAATGATTTCACAAGTTGGCAGAAAACTCAGCTTCCTTCCAATGCCAGAAATGCTGGTCTTGTGCTTACAGCACTGTATCTGACTTCGGAGAACTGGTTTTGGCTCTTTGCTCAACCCATGCCTGAGAAATCATTTACTTCTGTCCTTCATAACATGGAGGTTGTGGTTTTTCTCTCTCGCGTAGTGACATTGTTAAGTATTGGAATAGGGACTGACTGTGGTCGTGGGCTCGTGCGGTGCCATCGGGTCATGAAGCTACATGGGCATGCAACTCCTGATGGCATTTGCTGGACACCTACGTGCCTCCAGGACCCTGGCCTAACACTCAGGACTTCATGTCTCTGGGTTTCATCAAATACCTGCAAAGAATGGAAACTAAATATGAGGAGCTTGTGAAGGGAGGCACAACATACCTTAGTGCAATTATTCAGAAACTTAATTTTAATTAACAAGCATTTAAAAAGCAGAAACATTGGAAACTCATCCAATCTCTTTCCCCAGTTGAACTTCCAACCTGATAATAATGAAAGACACAGGGACATGAAACTGAGAAAAACAGGTTAAGCCATGTTTTATTATTATAAAGAATATCATGCTAGCTCCTGAACAACAGATACATGAAATACTTGACAGGGAAGGAACGACTGTGGATCTTTACATTTCATCTATGCACTTTCAGACCTAGGGCAACAAATAACAGCACAGATAGGAAATGCTACAGGATGTACGTGCTGCTGTGTTTCATTTTAGAAATAGAAACCAGCAACCCAGCTAAGAGGAGGCACCTTTTTATAGATAATGCTGGGGATCAGCAAAGATCTGAAAAAGACACAAATGGAAAAATTCAGGTACAAGCAGTAAAGTACAGGGAACAAGCTGCAATTAGAAACACATAAAATCATTGGGCCGCAGTGGGTTAATGCACTTGCCTTTCAACCCTGCAGTATTAAACCATGCTGCAGTAAAAGTTAGTGCGTACTTCTGCTAACATCAGCTTGAAATCTGCCCAAGGATTTGAAGGGCAAAAGGCCACAGGACTGAGGCACACGGAAAGAGCTGCAGGAGAAACCTGCCTCAGACGTCTCTGTTCTGCTCACGGCTCTAGCCAGCATTAAGTGTTTTCCTTTCAGGAGAACCAGTTTTTGCACACACAAGAAACATACAGGAGATTTGCTGGGCTTTACGTTCACACGGAAGCTTAAAACCAAGCAACAGCTAAACACTAATCCTACACCAGGGTACCAATGCTCAATAACCTGACAGTCTTCTCTGCCTGCCCCCGTGGAGAACACAGAGAAAGCACCACTGCCAGACAGCCCAAAGTTAGTGTCTACTTTTCCACATAGGAAGCCTGGGTTTGATTTCCAGTTTGGGTCTGCCTCTCCCTAGGCTGGAGAGGGAGAGAAGAATGCTTCAGTGCTGCTCGACAGCAACCCCTTTGGGTAAAGTAAGCATGTACAGGGTCTGGCAGGAGAGGGGGGAGTCACAAAGCTTGTGGCTGTGAAGAAATTGGTGTGACTTGGGGTGAAATGAGAACTAGGAGAACGGCCAGAATGAAAGTGAAGCAAACTCTGATTTTTAGATTTTACTTTACCTGCTTCATGCATCAAATTATCCTTCAACCAAACCACCTACTTACTTGTCCTTAATGACTAGCATGGAAATAGCTATCTTTTCTTAAAAGCACTGTAAACTGAATGACCCTCCTATAAAAAAGCACTGGATTTATAGTGCTAAAAGGCAAAGTCCCAGAACCATACTTCTGTTTACTTGAGAAGTATAAACCATTACCCAGAAAACAGAGAGGCCTTTTACAGAGACTGGAAAACAAATGGTTTAAAAGCATTAAGATCTACATATCTTTCCTTCCCATACATTCAAAGCCATCAATCATATATAATCCAGAACATACGAGGTGCAAAAGTGCTAAAAAGGGCCCATTAAAATACAAGTCTTTCCAGGTGTACCACCCAATCACTAGAACTAAACGCAGAGCAAAACCAGCTCCCATTTATACACACAATACCATTAGTGGCAATTTATCATGTCTTCTTAAAGTGATATATAGCACGTTATGAAATTGCTCATTAACTCTCCCAGCAAAAGCTCAGCATGCCCCCATGTCCTCAAGTGACTGTAATTGGCATTTCAGAGACCTCGGCTTAGAATTCACTCTTATTTATAAAGCTCAGCTTCCGTAATCAAGTTTTTAAGCTGCCCCTAGTTAACTTTGTATTCTGCAGTGAGTTTTCCTTATTATGCAATGCAACAGTTGCTTTTCAGCCTCACATAGTGTTGAATTAGATTTCTTCTTCTCTTTCCCATTTTTCCTTCAAGACCTATAAGAACGTAAGGCCATGCAAGCTATGCCTTGACTGTAGATGCAAAAAACCTTCATTGAAATAATGTTGCAGTAAGGGTAGAGTCACAGAAACCTGGGGGTTTTTTTGGTGTTTTTTTAATGGGAAAGACAAAGCATTCTCAGAAATTTCCAAGATCATGATCTTAATCACCCTACCACGTAAGTATCCTTAGTCACAGAGATCCACAATTACAAAGCATTTCCACACATGCTTGAAGTCCAGTGTATGCTTAAGTCCTGCTGCCTCCAAAGGGATTTTGGTGGATGCTGGCTAAGGGCCAAACAGCCAACTTCACGTATCAGCACACAAACAGCTTCATACCCATCCCTGAAGATGATTTTCAGCCAAAGGCCTCGATATCCCTCCCATGGGAAGACAAGTGTCACTGTTTTGTTTAGCCAGATTAGAAACAGACACACGGGGTTTGGCCAGCTTAGAGCCTCTCCCTAGCACTGAGCTAGGAGTGAAATCTGCGATCAAAATTTATCAACACCAAATGGCTTCCCATCCAGGAACCCTGCTGCCTCTATCAGGATACAAGTTCTGTTGCATTTGCTTTGTCTGCTTTGCACTGGGAAGCACAGTGTTGGTGCCTAGAACAGCCACAAACACTGCCCTGGAAAACAAAGTCCTTGTGGAAGAGCCACAGGCAGCTCAGTAGCTGGACCATTCCAGGTGATGCTAACAGAGGACTTAGTTTGGCTTTTGATCCCTCAGCCCACACCTACAAAAACCATTTGTTGTGGTTTAAACCCAGCCAGTAAGCACAAAGTGATATTCTCTGACTGGCCTGGAAGTCCTCATCTCTGATTTGCTTGATCACCAATAGTTTCAGTCTCTACCCACCACTACTGTGCCCTGAAATTACAGCAAACCTTTTCTTTCTTTTTTTAACTTCAGCCCATTTCAGTCATTCTACTGTTTTCCTGATAGCAGATGGCAAGGTTCATTGTCAGAAACAGAAATGTACAGAAATGTATTCCAAGAGAGATGCTTCTATAGAGAATGGAAAATGCAGCTCAGCAGGCAAAAGTCAGTGAAATGGCAATTCCCTCTGAGAGTGTCTGTTGCTTTATGGGTTAATATAGGGGTCCTCAAACCATTTCATAATTGCATCACTTCTTAATAGAAGATTGTCTTGCTGACACCTTTCCATTTGCAGTTGTCTGGACCACCTGCCCTTCCCATTTGCAACTGCATTACATTCCCGTGGCATTCTAGAAGAGCAATGCCTGGTTAGTAATCTATTTTATTTCACCTAATGGCAATTTGTCAGAATGAAACAAGGAGAAGGGCCAGCTCCTCATTGCTCACAATTAGTTATAAAAGAATTGGTTTTTATGAATGAAGCTGAAAACTCTAGTTCTTGTAATACATTTGACTTGTCAGTGCAGACAGATCACTTGACTATGACTGTACTGCGATGTCTGTGTGGCACACTGCCCACTCTCTGCTGTGACTGTTTATGGACAGCCACTCTGGGCATGCTACCTTGTGACATGCTAATAAGCCTGGTGTATTCAGCATAGGAGTCCCTGTGGATGGCTAGGGAAGGACGGGACACAAATGACTGCAAATTAGAATAAGTTTTCCAACAGGAGAATAGCTCCATTGTTGCCTCTTTTACTGTTCTAAGTCCAATTCTAAACTGAACCCTGATGAGGTTAAAAGATACAAAGATATCAAATCCATCCCAAATCACTTAGTATTTTGAATAGCTCATTCACAAATTAATTGCAGTATGTCATCCTTTGTAGTTCACAGTCCATTGTTACTGCCAGGTGCATTGGCAAAGGCAGTATTTGCCTCATGCTTTAGGCAGCATTTCTCCCATTAGAGGACACTTTCCTCTAATGGAACTATTAAAAGATTTAGAAAGTAGGCTTAAATAGGATAGGAGCAACACTGTCCTAGGTATCACAAAATATACTTGGATAAAGTCCACTCCAGACTTTGACAGCTGAAAACCAAAGGAGGGATGGCAGGCATCTCTTGAAGAGAACATCTGTTAACCTAGCCCTTACATAGAAAAAGCAAGATTCAGAGACAGTGATTTAACCAGGATTACTTGGGACGCTTTTGGCAGAGATACTAACTGCATACAGCTCTTTGCAACCAAACACAGCTTTGTCTTGAAACTAAAAATCCCACCTTGTCATTTTACCTGTGTGTATTCAGAATTTTAACCATGCTGTGCTTTGGCTGGGATGGAGTTAATTTTCTCCATAGTAGCCGGTATGGGGCTATGCTTTGGATTTATGCTGAAAATAGTGTAGATAATACAGGGATGTTTTCATTACTGCTAACCCCTGAAGGGACTGTGTAATACTGAGCTGTGTCTGGCAGATGCTGGCCAGGGCCAAGCAGAGTGTGATAAGCTGTGCGTCTTTGGAACAGCCACAGCATTTTTCTTCTCAGTCATTCTATTGCTTCATCAGGATCCTATAGTTGTTTAGGATTGAAGCTCCAGACCATTTGAGGTGTGAAGTTCTCTAGGTACCTGCCCATACAATCCCACATGCTGTGCCACCCATGACATACTCTCACGGAGCCTGGGTCACATTCCTAAATTGTTTGCTAGCCTTAGACAGAAAGGAAGCAATATTCCTAAGAAATACCAATAGAAGCATTTTAACTACCCAATGATGTCCAAGATACGAGAAGTTATTGCAACGAGGGAGAAAGCAACACAGAAGAAGATAGAGAAGATGCAATTCTGTATTTCTTCCACAAAAAAAACCTCTCAGAGGAAGAAGTATAATCAGTTATTTCCATGAGATAATATCCAAAGGACAGCAATAGCTTCATTATAGAGCCCAAATACCAGACTAAGCTCAAGGTCAGTGTTTTAACAGATCGTCCAGGCAAAACATCACTAATCACTACAGAGCACAGCAAACTGCAAAAGCCAACACCAATCTTTAGCATGTACAGCCAAAAATAAAGGAGCATGGTGGAGATCAGATAAACTAATATCGATGACAGATGAATCAGTATTGTGACCTCCAACTGCGAACAGATATAAATCCCTTCTAATATGCTCTGGTCAATCTGTTATTACAAAAACCCTTTGTGCCCCACATTGGGCACCAAAAAAGGACTGTTGCAGTTTAATGCCAGCTGGCAACTAAACCCCACAGAGCCACTCACTCACTCCCAGGAGGGGGAGAATCAGAGGAGTACAAGCGAGAAAACTCATGGGTTGAGGCAAAGACAGTTTAATAGGAAAAGCAAAAGCTGCACACCATGAGGAATTCATTCACCACTTCCCATCTGAGGCAGATGTTCAGCCATCTTCAGAACAGCAGAGTTCCATCACATGTAACAATTACTTGGGAAGCCAAACACCACTCCAAACATCCACCCTTTCTTTTTCTCCCCCAGGTTTACATGCTGCACATGATGCCATATGGTGTCCCTGGGTCAGTTTGGGTCAGCTGTCCCCCTCCTAACTCCTTGTGCACCCCTAGCTGGTAGTGGGGGCAGGGGGGGCGAGGAGCAAATAAGTCCTTGACTCTGTGTAATCACTGCTCAGCAGTGACAAAACCATCCCTGTGTTATCAGCACTGTTTTCAGCACAAATCCAAAACACAGTCTCATACCAGCTCTTATGGAGAAAATTAACTCTACCCACCCAAAACCAGCAGACATGCATACAATTAATTAACAACTTGGTGTACCCATAGGATAAGAAATAGAACAGACTTAACATTGAAGGTAGAAAAAAAATCACATAAATACTCTAAAATCTAAGAACTCAGTTCAGTGATGGCCTCTGACTTTTTACTCTCTTTTTGCTCTTGTGGTCTGACAGTACAGTGTATTTTCAGGAAACATGCACACTTCCTTGGGTGACCAGAACAAAGGGGTCCACCCAGCAGCATGACACACAGCACCACAGGACAGGTAAGTCTTAATGTGGTTGTAGAATTAGAAAATACCAGTTTTATTGTGTCCAGGGAAGTTAGCATTTTTCTGTACAGCTCTTGAGATTGTTTTTGGATGATTCTCAAAGCAATTCCATTGCTGCCATAATAACACCTCTTCCAACAGAAAGTTTCCTTGCCAAGACTAAGTATGAGGACAGGAAACTAATGACTTGCTGAACATCTGGTTCTGGCTCAAATCTTCCAAAGGAACACACTTAAGGTTCTTGAAAATATTCTACTTCCTAGTTATTACCCAAACTGATTTGCCACCCTAAGGCTCAGTGATAAATATGAACCCAGTACTTCACCCTGCTCAACATCTTCCTAAGCAACTTGGAGTCCTCAATCTAGCCTTGCCTCATTCTGAGAATCAGAAGGGCCAAAGAACAACTATTTTAAATACATCTCAAGCTCCTAAGGAACAGTGGTTTTTGAGTGTTTATGGGTCTTAAAATGTGGTAAAACACATGCTGAGACAACTAGTCTCAAGACCTTCAGAACAGCTTTGCCAGAAAAAGTCAAGTGCGCTGGTATGCGAGTCAATGTCCTTCCTCACCCAGTTAATGAGCATTCGTGTAGCTGCTCTTTTTCCTTCTGTCATATCCACATAAGTCAGTGGAACAAAAATATAAATAACATAATGAAATAATAACAGAAGGATGCCCCTTATTACAATGAAATGTGAATGATACATGCTTTAGTTTGATCCCAATTCTTACCTGATGTTCAGCAGCAGCGTTGTAAATGATGCAAAAATCCTTATTTCCAATTTCCAGATATGGAAAAGGAGGTAAAAAGGCATAAAATGGCATGCCAAAGCACTTAAACAATATTAATGGAGACAAGAAATGAATTTCTGAATCCTATTTCCAAAGGCCTGTTTTATTAGACTATGCCCAGAGATTTTCTTCCATAAAAATATCAACATAATTTTTCCTATCAAATTCACATACACTATATTTTTACATATATTGAAAAGTAATTTAAAATACTGAAATAGATACCATGTAAATTAATGGGATTAAAAAAGAAAATAAAGGCCATATGATTTCAAATGAGGTCCCCTTAAAGCTAAAACCATACCATTAAAGCAAGACCAGTGAATTATGTGCAGTCTTTGATGGTCCCATCCAGATAGCTCATTATGAATTACAGTATGCCCACCTCCTAGAGAGCCTTTCAGCACTTAAATTTTCATTATAAGAAATAAATGACCTCTGCTGTTTTCAAAGCTTAGATGACCTGAAACCAGATCTTATACAGTGTTGACTCCAAACACCACTGTCTTCCTGATTTTCTAATTTCCAATACAAACCAGTTTTGCATCCATCCTTCGAGTTCCTTATTTTACCTGTGAACTTTAGACAAATTGCCTTCTCCAAGCACCCAGGACTGTCAGCTGGATCCTTGCCACATTGCTCATTCTTCCTTACTGACTCTCTAGACCCTTCTTTGTTTTACTGTAGTATCTATCAATGTTCTGTAATTTGTTTATCTAGGACAGCTCAACTCAGATGGAGCATCTGTTTTTCAGCAAGGTCCTGCTTTTGTTACCCAATTTTCCAGCTGGATTGACAGAGGCACAAGGAAGTCAAGTGACCTGCCTGGGTCAGACGGCGTCAGTGGCTCGGAACAGATTGGAGCCCGCGATCCTCCTGACTCCATACCCTGCACTGGACCATGATCTCTTTTACAAGTTGTTCTGCACTAGAGGGAAACTGTGTCCACTTTTCCTTCTTGTCTACAGTTACAATAGCTTAAGCTATTTGGAGGTTATTAAAATACACATAACAATGCATTCAAGACTAATTTTTGCAGCAGTCTGGTCTCCTGATCCTTCTCTTGAACCTGACAAACATTTCTACATCAGGTGTTATTTCCTGTACTACTTCCTTGAGGAAGAAGGAATGCAATTCATTTGCCACTTGTGCTTTGTCAAATTTTAATTGTTATTAATTTTCCACCTAGCCAGTTCCAGTGAGATTTCAGGCTATTTACAGCTTCATTTATCATGGGATTTCTATTCCCATCACAGGAATACAACCTACTGTTTACAGTTATTACACAAGTAAAGACACTCATACAGACCTGGCCTTAATACTGTATACTTTTTCATTTATAACTCAATAACTTGCAGGCCATAAAAGTGAAATGCTTGTTTTAAATGCTCAAGACCAGAAGCTACAGAACTTCAAGGGTGACTCTGGCTTTTTTGAGATCTTGAATGATTTTCTTAGGCTTTCTAAATCTCACATCATTTGTAAAACTATGAATTTCCCACATCATACAACTGAACTGAATATGTAAACTGGTTAAGGTTTGCAAAGATGGAAACTGTTAAAAAGCTATTCCACTGGGGACATAGACTTCCTAATATAGCCTCAATCTTAAATTCCAGCTGAGCCATTCTTTGCTCCAGACCCAAAAATACATTTAGAAAGGTACATGTGCTTTTTATCTATAACATTAATGTACTATTCGAGTACTGCCGAACAACTTCCTGCAAGCTTTTTTTCTCAAATAAACCCACTGACCCAATTCCATTTGTATTTCAAACCAAAGATTATGAGAACAAAGGGAGCCTAATATTACCATTTCAAGAGTATTTCAGAATAAAGTACACACAAAATGGTACCTTGGTTACTCATTAAGCCAAGCCTTTACAAAGTCTCAAAGTAGCCTTTTGTTTCATATATGTAATTTTTTTCCCTTGAGAATAATTAGATGGATTATTACTAGGTAACTAAATATCTGATTTGAGGCAAGCAGGTGCAGGAGCTAGATGTCTGGCTATGATACATGGTGTCCAACATTTACTTTGGTAACAGCATACTCTACCTGAAAATGCTGAAGGTATTTCCATCAACATCAGTCTATGTTACTTCCATAATCACATTATCTTCTATAGAAAGAAGGCTATTTGCTAAATTTGTATCTTCAGGTTTTTTTCTATGCCATTTGAGAATAAACATTTACATTAGTATGTTCAAACTCCATTTAAATTGGTACAAACAACCTATTCATGCTAAGACTACTTGCTCTCCTTTTACTCTCAGCAAAATGAGTATCTACATATATACCTGTAATCCATAAAATACCACAGCCACCCTTACTTCCTTTAGTGAATTCCAGCCAACGCCTGACCAGGTAATTTATGTCTCTTATTATCATTACTTTGACATTTCTTAGAATCCTTTATTTATGTCCCGAATGTCATTGTCATCTAGTTGCCCAGTTTATCAAGCATACTGAAGCCCTCTGAACATGCTGCCTCTCGCAAGGAATTTTTGTCCTGACACGTAGATGGACAAGAATCTTAACCAAAGTAACTCATCACTAATTCTCTTGTTTTCATAAAGGCAGCTCCTGAACAATCACAATTTGCTGCAAACCTGTCAGTAATATTGAGAATGCTTTATTCAAGAGGGACTTGCTCAGCCTTCCTTTACATTCATTGCAAGTTTGCCTTTGCCAATGCTTAGATACAGCTCTTTGTTAGTATTTACATAAACCAAAGTGGTCTTGGCATCACACTTAACAGGTTAGTGGTCATGTCAGGGCCTGAATCAGGAGCACTCAAAGGCAGGACAAAGATCCCATACTATATCCAAAACACGAGATCTTTATTTATCTTTGTGATTAGAGAACTGTACTTTCGCGTACAAGATGGTCTCTGTACATGTCATGTTTCATGTCATTTTGAGGGCTGCAGCATGATGCTTACAGCATGAACTATTGAATACTACATGAATTCTACCTGTCTTCAGCTCCCTCTCATACCTTACATATCTCGGGTGAAGAGTCTTTGGGACTCAGGAGGAAATAGGGCAAACTGCCAGTCTTCTTCATGGCCAAGAGGTGTTCAGAGAGCATTTGTGAATTTCCATTCTTTTGGGAGAGAAAATGAAGACAGAGCTCAATTAAAAGCATTTAAAGAGGGTCATGTATAGGTGCATAATTAGCTCTTCTCAGAAATGAGGTTATTCAGCAGCTAGACAGACATGTGAAGGTTGGTAATGATGCTATAAAGGCACCAGAGCTCTTGCAGAGCTAGAATTACAGGGTTAGTGTGCAAAGAAAGTAGGCCCAGGAGAAGAAGTATTTTGGAGGAAGCAAGGGTGTAAATGCTATTTTGGCTTTTGTTTTGGAATTCTTGGAATCGGAGACTAAAATGAAAAAATGCACTGGGGCAGGGGACTTTGAATAGGAACCAATTCAGAATGTAATTTTTATTTGACATGGCTCCAGTAGTGATCAAATACAGCAAGCTAGGAGTGTGAGTTAAAATATACTGAATAATGTCGTACATGTTAAAATGCAAATAAACATTCATGATAAAATGCTGCTGTTTTAAATGCTATGCAAACATTTTCAGTTTCATTTTACTTCTGCAAAATCCTTCTTTCTTGTGGCTAAACCTTTAAGATCAGAAATGTTGTGAATTAAAATATTAGCCAGAAATGTAATGATATTCAGGTCAAGGTATATCTGATATTTATTCAGTTCTGCACTTGGTTTCTCTGGATCAGAATCAAACATCAATGACATTTAATTGTAGTTATTCAGTATCACTAGGTTAACTAAAATTTCTGGAACTAAATGGTAACTAAACTCTGGCGTTCTAGTTCTTAACTCCGTATTTACTAGGCCAAACAACTGTTACTTACGGTGACTTACAGTCTTGTTAAAAGCTTAACCATTTATTCTATCAGTTCTAAACCTATGGCAT
>JAOEHX010031998.1:12362-29855 GCA_025448015.1 Bolborhynchus lineola
AACCAACACTGGGAGTGCCATGCAGTCATTAGCCTCTCCAGAGCTATGGCTTCACTTTTGTTTCCTCTGTTCCAGGATTAGATGCAGAAGATGTTGAAAGACTTAATATATATGTGGGGGCTGGACTAGATGATCTTTAAAAGGTCCCTTCTGACCCAAACTATTTTATGATTCTCTGATATTGGCATCCAGACTTTGACACTTGCATCAAGACTCAATAAATTAATAGCAGCAACATTAACACTGGAAAAATAATTCACAGCCCCACACTTCGCCTCTTATGGCTGTAAATGAGCATGCACACTGAACTGTCCTCAGCTCTCCCAGATCTTTCACTTCAAAATGGTTTTATAACAACAACAAACCCCAGAACTTTGAGCTCGTATGTACTGGTTTGTCTCCACTGTCCGCAGCACAATCCTGCCAATTACAGCAGATAAAGATCCAAGCCAGTGTCTCCCTCTCCTAGGAAAATTTCCACTTTCCAAAATGCACCGCTATAGGCAGTTATTTCTGTGGATCCAAACTGCTCCAGTCAAGATGCTCACTGACTTTGTATCTCCCGCTAATGTATTCCTTGGGGAAGTTCCTATCCCCCAACCCCCCTATAGTTATTGTTAGGAAATCATTAACCCACAGCTCTTTTCAACTCTTGGTAATTACGATGTTGAAAAAAGGAAAAGTTTTGCTGCTAACAGTTGCAATAATGTATTTGTTTGCCACATGCGATGGAAATCTGATAGACAATATCTGCGCGCTCCATCTGTTACACTGGATTGATCCGCTGATGAGATTCCTTTTAGAAACCTGCTTACCCCTGCTGGTGCTGCAAGCTTGAAAGAGAAAAAACACTTTCTTCTCCTTGTTCTCTTGTGTGGTGGTCGACCCTGTCTTCCTCTCCATTAGAACCCATCCTGCTGCCACAGATCTCACAGGATTTATATTGTTTTGATTCCTTTCAAACACTGTCTTGTTACAAACATCTGACAACAGTCTCTTGGGCTGTCACGGTTTTACAAACTGACCAGGCCTAGAAGTCTCTATAAATCCCATGCGGATGCAGACCTGTGAAAACGTCTTTAACTATCCATTAAAGTACACAGTAGCTCTTTTATTATATAAATAATCATGGGTGTTCTATACTTACACAGAGGAAAAAGCTGTAATTTGGGGAGGGGGAGAAGTAGGAAAGTGCTTGAAAACTCTGCCAGAAGAGGTTGTTCTCTTAACACTCATTGCACATCAGCGAACTCATTTGCTCACCGCACCGCTTGACGAGAACACACCATGGGTGGTCGCCTTGCTCCCCACCCCCTCCATAACAGCGGTGAAAGCCACAGAATAGTGAGTCAAATTTAGGCATGACCACACATGTTGGTTTCTCATGAAGTTGGGGAAATTTTAGCCCTGCTCTTCAAAAAACAATACCCAGAAAAAACAACAATGCAAGGGCATAACTATAGCTGAAAAATTGAAAACATGTTGAGTATATAACATAAGAAGGCCAGAAGATACAGTTTCAGTGACATATTTTAGCCCTGGCCTTACTGTAAGTCTAAAATTTACTATTAGAATCTCTGTATTCATGTGCATGTGTATATAAGTCCGTATTTGTGTACAGACAGGCAGACATCAACACTTCTTCATAACAAGTAAAAGGGAACATTAGAATGGTTTTCGGAACACAGGCTGTACCTAACTTCCCCATCTAAACAACAGGACAAATAAATCCAATTTCTTGCCCTGAAACCAACTCACCTGAATTAGTGATTTTAAACCAAAACCAATTACAAAATGCAAGAACTGCTATGAAAATGCTACTGCCGAATTAAATAGTTTGCTGGGAGAGTCAAACAGGGATGGGGGGGGGAAAGAAGAAAAATGGTTAATAGTATGGCTGTTGCTTTTCCCAAGCGCAGCAAACTGAGCCTAATTGATGCTGACGCATGACAGACTCGTGTGTACAGTATTGCCCGGGCTCTGACTGAAGCTGCTGACAGAGGGTAAATGGTGCATGGCAGCTGGTCTTGCCCTGGCCTGGCATGGCAACGTACGCACACATTGCCTGTCAAGAGATATCATGAGGGCTAATGAAGGGCAGCCCATGTTTTTAAAATTCTTCTCACTGAGTTTTGGATCAGGCTTAACACCATGGAGCCTTCTCAACCCTGCAGTGATTGGTTAAGGATATGTGACACTTATTTAAAAATTAATACGTTCTAATCAATTTAAAGTTGGAAAACTAAAAGTCAGTACAGCTGTGTGGGAGGAAGAAAAAGTGTGCATGAGTGTGCGTGAGATGGAAAGACATGGCAGAGAAAGAAACAGAAAGAGGAAAGAAATACAGGTGTTTTTTGCAGCTACTAACAACAGCAAGTGATGACATGGTAGTACCACCAATTTGTCTGACTTCATTTCAGTACTCTTTTATGGCTCTTTTTATTACAAAATGTTGCGCATTTCTGAAAGGTTTACTTAAGTGATTCCCTACAAACACCAAATGCTTTGTGCTTGCCTGAAACTAGCCCACTGCCTGCAATTGCAGCTGAATAATTATATCAGTACCCAAAGATGAAAGAAATTCTGCCCCCACTCCGTTCTTGGGCATAAAGAATTTAATGCAGGAAATGAGAATTAGGAAAAAAGAGAACATCTTAGAAATCTACCTGATTACCAACTTCAAATCACAAATAACAGCTTGGTTGGACCCTCAGTTCTCAGAAATCTCTGATGATTTCACATTCCTTCACGTTATTCTGCATGGTAATAAATGGCAGAAATACTTCTGGTTTAGCTCATTCTGAAATATTCTGCTCATAGGCAAATGGAAAATACACATGTAGAAGAGTGTTGAGACTTTTCAGGGTATTTCACTGACCAGTGCAGAACCATTTCTTGCCACAAACCCCTAAAGGCTTTATCTTGGTTTCAAAAAAATCCCTGGCATTTTCACAACTGACTTCAGGATTTCAATAGTTATTTTACATGCCAGTAAAAAGAAAGTGCTTGGTTCTCATTTAACATGGAACAGCTTATGCCCTGTCAGTCACTATTAGCTTATGTGGAATGGTCTCCGAGTTTACCAGAGAGAAAGGATTTATGTCTTGGGGAGACAGACCACCTTTTCTGCCTTTGTAGGCCAAAAAGAGAAACTGACAACTGAAAAAAGATGATATTAAAAAGTTGTCTCTCCTTGCTACTCCTTTAGGTCTTGCTTTTTCACCCCATTATTATACAGAGTAAAAGTGGAAAAAACCTAAACTTGAGGGGAAAAAAAGGTATTAAAAAAAGCAAACAACTTCCTCGTTCAAAACCCACAAGCTGCTTTGTTTATTTCATGAATAAAAACTAGTTATTTGTTGGTTTATCAGCTAATCTAGGAAAAAGTTAACCTAACCTTGAAAAATACAATAGATCTGAAAGAAGTATCACGCTCTGGGAAATATACACAAGAAGCTTATTACAGCTTTGGTCCTCAGAGCAAAGTCATTTGTTCATTGAAAATGCATGTGTTCAAGAGACACTGCAGATAGCTGAAACAATAGCAGAAGCCACAAAATGAAGCACCTTGTTCTCACTCTGATGCACCCTTATAGCAATACAGCTTCACTTCCCAGAAGTACCTCCAGAGAGAATTCCTATGTGTAAAGTAACACTGGAGAGAAAAGGAACATTTTTAATCAGATTGGCTGATAAATTATGGGAAAGAAATGTGTGGTGAAATAAAAAGGTATTACTCATTCCTCTAAAGCTAAATTATCACATCATTAGGTTAACACGGTTATAAGCAAATTGCTTCTACTGCATGTAAGAAATTTTGTGCTAATAAAAGGCAGCAAAACATTTTAATCCTGTTAATAACTGTTTATTAATGATTCACATCAGTTGAGCAGTTTTGTCTATTTGATGATTCAGAACCCATTTTTTCCAGCGTAGATTGTTCAAATAACACTGTAACTGGTGGCATATGGCGTCTACATACTTTTTGTTCTCTCCTTTGTAACGTAGGTTTTAACCTGCAGAGTCTGACAAAAAATCTCTATCATTCAGTTTTCCTTACTCAATTTCACTTCCCACTTCTTCCAATACAGAATGTATATGACAAGACTTCATTCTACATTTGCAGACAAACATTACTGTGCATGATTATATAATAAATGTTATGCTTTCTACTGCCAATACTGTGAAGTCAAGAAACAAAGTAATTTCTATGTTTTTAAAGTCTTTTTTTTCTGTAATCTACAAAAAAATCTTAAAATGTATGTCCTCTGTCTAGTTTTAAATGACAAACTGTTTTGGTTTGCTTGGGTTTTTTTACTTGAAAGAGAGGAACACCTGGTGCCTGTATAAAGGCAAGCAACCTGCATGAAATCACTTGATGAGTTTTGAAAGATGTGCTTTTATGGCCAAATATGTAATTTAACTTAGTAAGAAAAAGCTGTTGTCTCACACCAGCTTGCACTATCCAAATTCATAGCGTACTGCATGATTTTGCAGGTCTGGTGGAGGAAGTATCTGTTCTCAAAGGGGAGTGTAATTAATCAGTGTTTGGCACCTGATTCTGGTCTTCGAGATGGAGTTTAAGAAGTTTGTGCTTAAGGAACTACTGACTATAAAGCTTCAAAATATGAGCATTTATATCAGATTTGAGGATACAGCAGCCTGGTATCAAAAACCAATTTTGTAACCAAATACTTACCACTGTTTACAAGCAATATCAGCAAAGGTAGATGTAAATAAAAAGTATGTGAAAGGTGAGTGTGAAAAGGGTAAAATTTGATTTAAAATAATATACATATATATATGCACACAGGCAGAAAGACCTACACTTTGAATTGATGTAGATACGTGTAATTGTGCACGTGTATAAACACATGTAACCTGTGTTCCCTGTGTTTTCTGTGCAACCAGAAAAACTGGTTCTGAGAAAATTTTGATTATGTTTTCATCTAAAGAAACTCTGTAGTAACTGTGCACCTTGGATTTTACAGGAGCATTGGATTTTGCAGCTTCATTGTTTTTAGTCCAGAAAAAACACTGCTCTTCTTTTAGTATCTCTCATACAGACATTATAAACTGGTCAGTTCCAAGGACATAAAAGGTATTTCTGTGTGCATCAGGCCTGTGGGATCAGGTCCTCTAGGCTAAGAGCTAATTGCACTGGGTTTCTAAAAACTTGCACATTCACACTGTGCTTGTGTGCATGTATATGTGCGTGCATAAACTATTTAAGTGCAAATTGCCAGAATGTCAGTAAATTACTGCTGGAGCTGCAAAGCATTTACATACCTCAGGCATGAGCAACCAATTGGAACTTCTAATCTTTTAACAAGTTACTGCTCAGTGACATAATAATGAATAAAATGAAGAGTAATGAAGTTGACCATAAAGCTTAGCAAATAAACACTGCACACAAATATAACAATTCGTGACTAGCTCAGCACTCAAATGCTACACATGGTTTGCTGCCGGTTACCGTATGCTTATACCAAAAGACAGTAACATCCTCCGACCACTGTTTTTGGTGTTACCATTGTTGGTCTTATTTGCTGCCCTCACCGATGCTGGGATCCACCCTCATTATAACCTGTTCACCTACAGATAGCTTTATCCCTTAGTATTGTTCCAGGGAAGTTTTTAGAAGCTTTCCTGTCTCAATACTCCTGTCAAGGAAGTTGTAGTAATCACCCCCAGGATTTCTGACAGAAACTTTCATTTGTTTGAAATCTGAATGTGTAGTCCGGTTTATCAGCACTGACAGGACAGGGTCATAGACAATACTCTTATCGTTATTCTCACTTCTACCAAGAGTCCATGATTGAGTCACCTAAAATAAAATTCCACTTCTGTCAAAAGACATGGCAAATCACTCATAATTTACTGCAAAGATGACTGACCACTCTGTCTTTTGTGGGTAGGAAAAAAGTACGTCTAATAAGGCAATATAGCTGGAATATCTCTTCTAATTCTGACTGACACACCCAAAATTCATCTCATTTCTATATGTAGAACAAGTCTAAAAGGTATCAAATCTAATTCTGGTAAAGATAAACTTGGTTCAGTCATTTGTAATAATCCAGGTAACTAAAAAGGCAGGTGGGGAATCTATAGAATAAGCAGTAGGATTCTGCATTAGTCCCCTCTGAGAAATAGCAGAACCAAAGAAAGGCAATAATGGCCACAAGTCACTGCTGAGTGATATGTCTTTTGTGGCAGAAATCCATTTCCAATTGAACTGACATCCCTATCAGAAAAACGACCACCAAAATTCCTTCCAGCTGACAGCCATGCTAGTAGTCAAGGCAGAATGGCTGAGGAAATAATGAACGTTAACAAGGAGGGTATCAGGGGCTGCTCTTGCAGGATGGGCTATTGCACCATGGTGGAGCCTTAAGAGAAGCTTGAATTGCTGCTGTCTTTGTTGTCTTTTCTCTGCAAAAAGAAAACTGCCTTTTTAAGATACAAATAAGGATCTTAAATGGTATTATATTAAAAGCTCCAGGGACAGTAACTAAAAAGCAAACATTTACTTTTTACTTATTCCTACAATGAAATAGCATGGTAACATGACATTACCACTCCAAGGTAAATATTTACTTCTTAGTATTGGGCTCTGCATAAAAATATACCTATTTTCCCCACCCAAGATGACCTGCATTTTCTATTACCAAGACCAAAACAACCACCCACCCCACAATTCCCAGTTTAGTACACTGCATATACTGCTTGACCTATACTGAGGTGTTTAAACATACAGAGTGATATTTGGGGCTTCAAGTATGTGGCTCTAAAGTCACATATGTTGGATAATGAACTGAGAATGTACCGTGACAAAAGCGAAGGAGGTCATTTTCACTTCCCTGTTCAAGCCCCATCTCCAGCCCAAAGGAGCTTTACCCGTTAAGAAACCACAGCCAAGTGGGGGCTGTGTCTCTCCAGTACATCGGACCACCACAAAGATGGCTACTAGCTTTTTCCCCATCAGCTTTTGCTATTACATATTTGGCACCTGTCACTTCAGGAATTAACAATATGATGATTATTCAGAATAAAAGGAGATAAAGCAGTGTAAGTAAATTTTATACAATTATTTAGATGTGTGGCACGTTCCTTTGCACCATTTTAGGAAGGATTTTGGAAATTTGCACAGCCAGGCTGAGGTATGCTTGCTCTTCCTCCCCATGAAAATGAGAAATACTAGCTTTAATGACTAAAAATTTCTAGATTAAAAAAAAATTTCCACCCACATACCCCCTCACAAAACAGCATTTTGTTCCAGCCTTCTCTTCAGCATTTTATTCACTGATAAACTCAGTTTTTGAAAGCAAATACTACACACATGCCCCTGACACCAGTTCTAATGTACTCAGTGCCTTTCATATTTATAATATGCATATGCTGCTGCTCATTCAGCTGATAGGAGGGTTGGGAGACCTACCTGCTGTCTGGGTAGGCAACACTGGAGGAAGCCCATTGGCTAGGGCATGGCTGTCTGCTCACACGCATCATTCCTCACGGAGGGAGGCCTTTGCTTACGCAGTGCCATGGGATAATGTAGCTTTTAAAGTTTGAAATTATTATTTTTAATGTTATAATTTACAAATACAAATTTAATTTGTATCTATAGCACTCCAAATACTGTGAAGTTCTTCCTGCTAAGCCATGTTAACAGCCAAGTAAGAAATTTACTGAGAATTTTAAATTTTGAAGTAATCTCATCTTTGGCTAAAACACACTAGAAATTGAAGCAAACCAGTTTCTTTTTGGTACTCTGGTACACTAACTTGAGCCACTGTGCTCTCATTTTCATATGGAGGGAGTGGCATGGAAAAGATAATTTCTACCCAACAGTGTCACAGAAAAACAGAATGGTTTGGGTTGGAAGGTACCTTAAAGCTCCTTTGATTCCAGACCCCTGGCACAGGCAGGGACGCTTTCCACTAGAGAAGGATGCTCCAAGCCCCATCCAGCCTGGCCTTAAGCACTGCCGAGGATGCGGCAACCGCAGCTTATGTGGGCAACCTGTGTCAGTGTCTCATAACCCCCACAGGGAAGAACTTCTTCCCTCTGCCAGGTTAAAGCCATTCTCCCTTGTCCTGTCCCTCCAGGCTCTTGCTCCTCTCGCTTTATGGTAGCCCATTTAGGCACTGGAGCTGCTCCAAGGTCTCCCCGGAGCCTCCTCTTCTCCAGGCTGAAAAAGACCAACTCTCTCAGCCTGTCTCCATAGGAGAAGTGCTCCAGCCCTCTGATCATCTTCATGGCCCTCCTCTGGACTTGAATATCTTGACAATAGATCTACCCGGCAAATGACTGAAGTGATTTAAGATACTGTTATCAGGGTCCTATCCCTCTTTCCCCACCATATGTTTTGCTAAGGCTCCTGGTTTCCTGTTAGAGTTACCATCATCACGACAGCAGAGCTGGCAAAACATGTGCGAGCATCCCTCATCTGCTGCAGGTAGGAATCAGACAAGTGGTCTGACACATGGCTTACTTGGCAGAGATATTTTTGGAAGCATTCACAGTTTCTTTCCCATGGACGTTAACCTCTGACTGGCGTACAGAGAAATTTTCTCTGCCAGATCCAACTAAAATGGCTAAATTTGAGGGTTTATCTGAAACTCTGCAATTTGTCATCTCATCTAACTGAGGTGATGGATCATGGAGAAGCATTACTTCTGAGAATCCAAACTCATTCATTGTAGCAGCAGCAGGACTACATGTGAGGCCTACAACTACCACAGAGCCCTGTAGCAATTTGGGATAACAAAGGTTAAGGTCAAACCAGAATGAAATAGTTCAATATGGTTTGGGAACACTGAAAAGCTTCAATTCAAGACTTCCAAACAAAACAAAACATTCCAGTGTTTCCAAGCCAAAACTTCAGAGTTCAGTGGGTGAAAAAAAGAGGATATCTTAACTTTCCATTCTAATTTAAAATAAAAAGGATTAAGTAGTGGTGTTTCCCACCATACATCTGGAAGAAACTAGAAACCAAAGTGATGCAATTCTTGCTTTACAAATATATTTCCAAAGTTATCATTCCTATGGCCAGCTCCACCAGGCCATTAGCGCTGTACTACCATCCTTGCCTCCTTCCCTCGTGATAGCCAGATTACTGCCTCATTTCTTTTTAATGCCCTTTGAGTGCTCGAGACCTCAGAGAAAGTACCAGAAATAAGTAAAAAGGAATAAAAGGAAAAATGGAATGACAAATCACCAATGTCAGGAAAAGTAGGAAAAACAGAGAGAAAGTAATATTTGGTTAAATGAGAACACTTTATCCTCTTTGGGTCAGATTAAAAAACATAACATTAACAAAAAAGAAAGAAGTAATACTCTTTTGCTCAGTTTTCCCAACATCAACACAATTTAGCTCTCAGGAAGCATTATGACATGAAATTATTTTTCAGCTATGACACTATTAAACTTCTTTCTTCTTCCAATGTGGAAAACACTATTTTCTAGGAACATGGTTGTATCACAAACAAAAAAACAGCCTTTGTAATTTGGAACTTTAGCTGGCAGCTAAAATACTAAAAAGTAATAAACAGTTTGAATGAATTAAAAGCCAAGTAGTACCAAGAAAAATGGAGGGGAAATACATTCATTTATAAAGTCCTATAATGAAGATTGTGAAGCTTGGTGCAGCAGAAAGATTTCCCTGAATAAATTCATTGTATTTTTAAACAGAGAAATTTCAGTGAACATACTAGTTAGTAAATATTTAAAATCTTTGTGGTAAAGGCTTAAACCTCAAAATAACAAGGAAATGACAACTGTTTATTTTTCTCTACATAAAACTGAAAGTTATTGTAAGGTCATTATAATGTAAGCCTGTTTTCTCTTTCAGAAGTAAATAATTACACCACTGATTTGAGTAGACCTGCCAGTAAGTCTACATGTGGTTAAGTCAGATAGACCGATGCTCTAAAATTGGCAAGTAGCTAGCTCCCACAAGCTATTAAGCAACTCTGAGGTCTAGGTAGCTCACAGGCCTTTTATCATACATCTCTCAATGGAAGAAAGAAAAAAACCCTCCACATTTAGATTACGGTTGTGCAACCTTTGAACACAGTTCTGCATATTCCATGATAACACAGAAGCAAAATTTGATGCAGTGTTTGCTCTCTGCCTCAATATTCAGCAGCAACATCTAAGCTTTCTTCGGAAACATGTTTCTAACTCTCGTGGTTGCAAGGAAAATCTTCACAGACGTGAAATGAAAACAATTTGTAATGACGTGCCTATGTTCTTGAATTTGCAAACAGCCCAAAATAATGACTGTGATGTCACTGCAATGAAGATAGTGTCAAATTAATGGTTGTAATCAGAACAATGGATTGCTGGCTGCTTAACCACGACTGTTAACCATTGCTGTGTTGAAGATTTCGGCACTACCATCAGCATGTGCTTAATCTCGTATCTTCAGGTACAAAACCTCAGCTGATGGGAACTGTCAAACGTTGCTGATGGAAGTTCCGTAACACAAGCTATGCAGCAAATAGGGAAGCCAGGCAGCTGCAGTAACTTCTACATAAAGTGAACACAGTAGCAAATATTCTATACAAATAATATTTTCTGGTATTTAATTGAGCAGAAGTTGTCATTTATTGATTTGAATGAATCTGCTGAATCACAGTACCATGGGAGCTCAGGTGACACCACCAAAGATTCCAATCCAGCCCATTACAAGATCTATGCAACTCTGACTGTTGCCAGTTCGTACCACTTCTACATCTGGGCTTCCGGTGAAGACAAAGAGAGCTCTGTGTCGGGGATGACAACAGAATGTAAGTCACATCACCATTTGTGGCACGAATGTTGGTATAACAAATTACATTTTCTTCCCAAAGATAAAAATCAATACAAATATGAAGTTGCAATCCAGATTAAAACCAAACCAAAACTAAACCTTCACATCAAGGGTCCTGCCTTGGAGCTTTGGGAGGCTTAGATGCCCCAAAGCCCTTTCCCTAATTCTGCCAGCAAACGGAAACAAAATACCTATATTATGCTGGTGACAGGACTGCCATCTTATCAGCTTTAAGACAAACTGAAGCTCTTAAGGATCCATACTCTAAGGATTATATGGAACAGCACAAAGAGGAGAGAGCCAAGGAAATGACAAAGAAATAAAGGGCACAAGGAGCACAGTAGACAAACTTACAACAGACATCCTTGGCAGAGCTTGCTGGTTGTAGAAGGCCAAGTAAGTACTAGGTGCTAAGTTGAGGTCCACACAGAAACATCAGCACACAGGCAGATAAAACAGCTAGACACTTGCATCATCCTTTAAGAGACTATGGAGCAGTTCCCCTTTGTACTGAACTATATTCTCCTCCTTTCATGTAACAGAAAAAAAACAGATGAACAAACAAGCACCTAAATACCATATGTGTCTCACACTACAGGTTTCCCTGAGCTGGAGTCCATGTGATACATGGAGGGTTGGCATAAGTCTCAAATTCAAGTCTTGCTTATTCATAAAGTCACAAAATACTAACCTCTGCTACGTCTCCATTTTGTGGTGCAGTGTAATTTCTACCGGTGAAGAAAAACAAAGTTACAATGACAACTGACAGTGACCTCTGGTTAGCAATCATAACACTGAGGAATGGAGAAGCTGTAGGAATTGAACTGTTTTTCCTTCTAGAGCACAGGAAAGTGTTTTCCCAGAGCAGAAGACAAGAAATGAACTATTGTTATATGAATGTTAGTCATAAAGAATGAGGGTTTCGATCTTCCAATTGGTCAATCTTTTTTCAGCAATAAAGGTATTAAAAGAAAAAAGAACGGAAAGATGATCAAACAACTGGAGATGATATTAAGTCCATTTAGAGATCAGCATAGAGGAAGATGAGCCAAGTTTTGGAAAAAGACTAACATAAGCAGAAGGGGCACTGCAAGAATAAACCAACAAAAAACTTTCTTTGCCTTGAAGTCCAGTAGCATTTTGATGCCTTTAACAGAAATACTGTTTTTCTTTTCTACAGTTTTCCTATAATTCAGATAAATAGCAAAATTATAGATATAATTCTTTAAAATTTCAGCTTTCCAGCAATGTGATGACAAAGCATCTGAAAGGATCAACATATATACTTTCTGAATAACCATATCAAACTCAGGATCTTTTTCTTCCTCTTTTTTCGGGTTGTAAACTTGCCATGTAATGACAAATTTGGGCATAAATCCTACAAAATCAGATAAAATCAGTAGAACTACTCATAGTAGTAAAGCTACACTGATGTCTACGTATTTGCAGGTGTCTTAGATAATAAGCTTTCAGAGCAGGAACTGTGATTTGTTCACTAGTACATTTTAGGATCCTTGAAATACATGTAATAAAAGGTTAACTCTGTGCATTTCTGTTTGGCTCATCATAATTAAATGCAGCATAAATCTTCTATATTGTATTTTCTTTGTGCATTTTCCATGCACACATATAAACATATAAAAATAGTTATACATTATATATAGACACAAACAATTATCTTCATGCAGGTTACATTCAACCAATAATATATACCAGTCAACAACAAGCAACCACTCTTATCCTGAGAAGTGTTTAGTTGCAAAAATGTTAATGAAATCCACAGAAACACTTAGGAACCAGTTTTTTAATCTCATTACCATATCAAGGAGCTCCCTGTTAATCACTGTCCAAATTCATTTGGATTTATTGTATCACAGTTATGCTTACAATTAAATGCCACAAGGTCCCAGTCAGATTAAACAAATGATTTTTCCTGTAGTCCTTACAGGACTAGTAGTGACAAATCACATGGAAGTAAAATATATCATAATTAATTAGCAGAGGCCCACAGATAACCTCTCCCACAAATCTCCATGGGCAATTTTAATAAGTTTCAATATTTAAATATAAAACCCTATGAAATTGCTTAAAAATTCAAGAAATACTTGCACTGGTTATAGGTAACGAATATGTCAGTCATATAATTTTTTTATTACATAATTATTTCTTTAGGGATGTTAGGAACAAGTAATTATTTTCTTAAAAATGAATTGGCAGCAACTATTTTAAGCATGCCATTGTGAATGAAATATTATCAAATAATTGTTGTATTACTAACAACTGACTTACAGAAAAGAAACATTTCCTTATCAAAGCACGTAACATCTCACCATTGTAAAAAATTTAATCTTCTTTACAGAAGCTTCAGTAAGCTAGTAGGAATTACAGGAAGATAACTGGTCTTAGCATTAAACGTGAACACCAGTGTGAAGAAAAAGTGCTTGGCTTCCGTAGCTTGAGTTCCAACAGTCTATGTTAGCTGTTCATTCCTCTCTTATGTGTTAGGCAAAGTAACAGATGACAGCATTTCAGAGATGTGTCAGGAAAACCTTCCTTTGCAGGAAGAAATATTTTGTCAAATACTGTGAACTATTCATGGTAATCTCTCTGCTTAAGAAATAGAAAATTCTACCTAAATCAATTCAACACAGTGTGTTCCTAGAATGGGCAGGATAGAATATATAAAACCTGCCAAACAAAAAGCCCTCATTTATTTCCAGAATTGAGCTTTCATCTCAGTGATTTAAATTTGTTTATCAAGTAAAAACCTGGTGCTCCTTCATAAAATCTTCAGTAAACCATATTTTGTCTGCCTTCAGTCTCTTGAAAACATCAAAATGTTTCATTTCTCATTCATTCCTTGCTAATGTTCACTTAAGGGGATATTCAAAAATGTCTGTGCTAGTCCAGGAAGACCGGTCTCCTGACACTGGAGAGGAAGGAACCTAACTTAAAATAAATGTTTCATGATGAAATTATTGAGCTGAATTTAGCCTTGACATATCTGTAATGTTGAAAGAAAGTCTTAAAGCTAAATAGGAAATTGTACAAAATACCCAAGTTTCAACTTTTTGTTACGGCACTATGTGAAAGAATAGCCAAAACGACTCTGCATTGATGGAAGCTGATGACTAGCTAAGCAACTCTGTATTTAATCTCCTGATAAAGAACAGGAGACAAGAACTGAGTTGGGGATAGCTCACAAAGTACTTTAAATGTTGGTTTTTTGAATCTAGAAGATGGGAAGCTTATCCTGCCAGTGCAGGATAAAACAAGAAGAGGTAATGCAAATAGACAACAAACTGGGAAAATACTTGAAGCAGCATTCAGAATGGAAAAACTATGATAAAAAAAAGATTTTGTTAATAAGCAAAAATATTTGAGGATATGTGGATACTCAGGGAACACTGCGTCTTTTGAGTGGCATATAAGTCAAATTTGCAAGGTAGATATTAAGACCTACAGAGATCAGAATTGAAAATGTTATCTGTCACTGAAGGGCTAGAAGCAGTTGGCAGAAACACTTGTGACCAAATGATTCGAAGAGTTCTAAGCTTCAATGGAAAACTCATGGGAAAATTCTGCAAAAAATCCAATAATGATTGTTAATCATAATGCTATGTTAATCATGCCTAAAAAATTACCATGATAAAAGCAAGCCCATCAATAGAGTTGCCAATTACCACTATTAACCCTTACAGAATTGGTAGTTTTTAAAATTTCTGACTACAGGTTGTGGCATTGGAACATCTTTTTCATAGTCCATTATCCACTGTTTTTCTTAATTTTAATAATTTTCCTTTTATAGAAATCTCTGAGTTTTCAAGATACACAGTTTTGTTTCTGAAGGTAAAAAAAATAATGTACTTTTAAACCTACTTGAAACCTCATGAATAAATAAATAAATACATAATTGTTAAACCCAAGTAGCATCCAATCAGTTGCCTTTCACATCATAGCACTGACCCTAATCTCTGGGGTGTAAACAAACACGCATATTTTGTGCAAACTTTAATCATAAAAAAGAATGAAATATATTCCAACATAAATATTTTAGCAAATAGCCATGTGTAGGAGCATGAATGTTTAATTTAGACATCACCTCTGTCACTATGTGTTAGACATCATACCAGTGTTTCTCCTCTGGGAATTCCAAAATATAATCAGGTTTCCAGTGCTCAACTGAAAACAATATTCCTCCTTACCCACATAATACCCATCTACTTCTAGGAACATTTAAATATTTTAATATTTGGCAAGATCCTCTTCCAACATGATCATGTCATATTTCTCAATCCATGTCTTTACTAATACTAACTACAAAGTTCGAATAACCTTCCATTACCTTGCTTATGGTGGATGGAAGGATCCAGGAAAAGGGCTAGACTGAGATAGCTTGGCTTAAATACCATCTTCTTCCACCTATTTCTTTCAAAGGTCAAGTCATTGCTAACTAAGTTCCTCAACTAGAACATATCACTGTGGTCAGTTTAAGGATTTCTGTTACCCTGAACAACCTTTCATCTATTAAAAAGCTTAGCAATAGCATGTGAGACAGGAAGATATGTGCATTTAATATTGGCTTTCAAAGAATGAAGACAGAGGTTTAAATGAAACAAACTGGGTGAAGAAAAAAGTATGGCTTCCGTATACTTTGTCATTCAAGACAGTGATTCCCCAACAATTGCATAAAAGGGTCTTTGATCTATTGCCTCAACTACACAACCAAGTGATGACCCTTAACTGCATTTGACCTATGGTCTCCTGTTTGGGAATACACAATGAAGCAGTTGTATGTCTGGAGACATGTGGATACACAATACATATAATAAATGTGTCTAAATGGAATGAAAAGTTATGTTCAGCAACTGGTTTTGTTTCTTTGCGTACAAATACATTGTTCCATGGACACTAGATACCTCTACTTAAATAGCACCCTAATATTAAAGTTTTGCTCTTCAATCACTGTACACATTAAATCTATAAAAAGGAATAAAAATATTTTGAAAACACATACTGCAGCATTTCCATGAAACCAGAAATCAAATGCTTCTAATGTGACAGTTTATCTTTAGAAATAAGCTTACAATGGCACAACTTAAGAGGAGCAACAATGGCATGTACGCTCTTGCAGATGGCTTGCAAGTGACCTCACAATTGGCACTTCTCGGACCATGCTCGCCAGGACTTAATGTAGTAACAGAATGTGAAAGTAACTCAACAAGAGCTGCAACTGTGGCATTTTGCAGTGTCCTTGCTCTCCTTTTCTCTGCCTATCCCCTCTATTCTGATGTGCTCTAACACATAAGCCTGACAAGACAGGATCTGCGCCCATAGCCACCTAACCACTTTCTCAGGTTAAACTATATATGTTTATACACTTCACCTCAACTTTCTCAGTATCTCAGCATGGAAATGTTCTTAGAGGAAGGTCTGCTCATAAGAACAAGTAACTGGAACTGGCTGCATGTTTCTAATGAGAGAATTAATATATTACTACATATGAAAAATGGGTATTAAAAGGGAGTTCAACAGCAAGAAACAAATGCAATGAAATACGTGTAGTTCAGAAGCAGCCACAGAACATCTAACCTGTAAGCTAACATATACCACAAACAAAGTTCCTTCTGCATTATTTAAGAAACTTAAAAAAAACCCCAAACCCTTAAAGATCAAAACTCACAATTACAGTGTTTGAGAGGAAGAACACAAGAAAGATCAAGAACACTGTCAATGTTCTACACCCTTGAGAACTTAGGTGATTTTTCCAATTATAAGTCACAAGTGATCCCAGAAAGCAGACCAGGTGCCATACTACGAAGAAAAGCTAAAAATAACCAGATCTACCTTCTACAAATCTGTCTTGAGGAGAAAAAATCCCTCAAAACTAAGAACCCGGTGATTTCCTTAACACTGACAATGTCAGCATGCTGCAATGAGGTTTCAAAGGTAGCAACAGTGCCTGCCCTTACCTTATGTGTAGCTATAGTTAGCTTCAGAAGACAGTGAAAAATACTGCGGTTTATGGAAAGTCTTGTTCTTTGCTCACTCATATTTTGATACTTTTGGGATTTATGAGAAATTACATCAATTTTTGAAGTGATCAAAATAAATTTAGAATTAGTCTGGAGGGAAAAAATGTTCAATGTCCATTATTTTTTTCAGTTGTATATTACAGTAATACTTGGACATGCAAGTGAGATCTACACCACTTTATCTTAGGAGCTGCTATATACTTTCCTTTGACAGTCTATTGCTACAAAGAATTCACAGTGCATTTATATATACGGTATATATACTGCATACTGAGGTAAAGGATGAAGTATATATGTGTACTGAGGCAAAGGATGAAGAGAGTGCTTTAATTCACTTGCACAATTAAGGAGATACGGAAGAGCGATTAAGGACAAGATTATTTGTGTAAAAAGGTTTAAACAACTGTAAAAGATCTAAGTGATTTGAGCAAGGTCAGATAGGAAGTATGTGACAAAAAAGGACCAAACTCAGATCTCCTGAGATCTTCAGTGTCTTAGTTGCATGATTTTTTTCCTTGTTTTCCCTTTTCATATTCTTTCCTTAATCTCAACACAACTCATGTCTTTCCTTACCATTTAAGAATCTGTGACTGTTAACACCTTGAGCAAGGTGTCCCCAAATTAATCCACTAACATCAGTTG
>JAOEHX010032000.1:0-17857 GCA_025448015.1 Bolborhynchus lineola
TTCTTTTGCTTCTCCTCCCCATCCCTCTGGGAGTGGGGTGAGAAATGGGTGGGAGTGAGCTAACAGCTGCATGGTTCTGAGTTGCCGGATGAGCTTAAACCACAACCCTATGGTTTGATCCCTGTTTGTAGGATTATCTTTTTGACCGGTGACTGTTTGGTATAAAACACATCAAAATAATAACGTGGAAAGCTTCATTTTGTCTAAAGAAGAGAGGATTCAAGATAAATCTCCTTTCAAACTGCTAAGTTTTCCTTTTAAAACTATGGCTATTGTGAAAACCCTCTTGAAGTAATTAATGCTCTCCACATATTGTGTCTACAAGTCAGGCTTCTTCAGGAGACAATGTTCCAGATATTTTTGAGCTAAGAGTAATAGGAATTATCACACCTACATCTCACTGTGATTTTATTCCAAAGTCACACAGGAAGTAGGAGAACAACAGCTCAAATGCCGAATATCCGGGAGAACTAAACACGAGGTTATATAGGAATGTGTAAAGAGCAGTGCAAAATGCATCTCCAGTCAGGTAGCACAGAACTGAACTCCCTGGCACTTTTGGCCATGTGCTGATTAAGCAATTTATGAAGTTAAACTCTATAGGAGAATTCATTAATTTCTATAATGTAAATTATTTCCTCAGAAGTGTATTTCCCATAAGTGAGATGGTTTTGCTGTGGCCATGAATAAATCAGCAGTGAAATAATCTTTATAGGCAGTGCTAAAAAAAACCTGACTCAGGGGAGAAATTTGAACATAAATAACAGAGAAAAGTTTACAGAAAAAAAACCACACAAACTCATTAAAAATACATTTATATTATGGAAAAAAAAAAAAAAGAACAATCTGCCTAAGCCTAAACTTGCAGATCTGACATTCGTTGTATTGATCAAACCCCTGTTTTGTCAGGGAAATGTTTGAGAATATTATTTTGACATAAATTCAGCAACCAACAGGACACAGAGAGATCTTGAAGGTCTAACATGCAGTTTTGAAGCTTTAATCAAGAAAAGAATGATGACCAACATTTTCTTGAGTGACTAATGACATGAGCTATGTTATTCCCTGTGTGCTTATCTAGACACACTTTGAAAGGAACCACTAGATGAGAGGAAACAGCATCTTCTGAAAATACTCTTTTCAGGGTGCTACAAAAGTGGCACCACAAATTGGGTCAGCCCAGCTCACTTTCCAAAATCTGTCTGTGCATTCTGCATTTATACATTTACCCTTATGTGTATGTTTGTACAGAAGACAAATAGATTGTGCTGCTGCTCCTTCACCTTAAATGAGCTTTCAAGGTTGTGATCATGTTTCTGTGGAAAAAAAACCAACGTAAGTCCCCTCAAAACCTCAAAAAACAAACCCCAAAACAAAGCAAAACACATTAGTTGAACAAATAAGAACCAGACAAAAAGCTTTTTAATTCCTCAGAGATACTCAACTGTGTAATCCCTGTTAGCTACATGCCAAGAGGTCTGTCTGGCTGTCTGATGGCTTTCAAGGACACAGAACTGCTTCTTTAGTTTCCTGTAGTCACTCCACTCATGCTGAAGTTCAAAGCATTTGGTATTGTATTTGTGCTCAGGAAAGCTGCTTGGACAAGGAGCAGTAGATATGACAGTACTACATTATTTGCAGTGCTCTCCTCCCCAAATTAGTCTTATTTCATCTTTCACTCAAAAAAGGCACTAGTTAACATTGAGTGCAAGTATTTTGGAGCAGAGCTTACCCAATTGTGACTATTATTGCTTTCCTTCACCAGCTAGAGTTCTAGTATATATATTTTTGTTTATGTGTACCCAAAACTGAGATTTTTCAGGGTAGACAACGTATTTTTACAGTATCTAAAATGGTAGAACATTATTGTCTGATCTTATAACTTTATCTACACTTGTAGAAATGAAATATAAACAAATATAAAGGTATGTGGGACATGACTGAAAATACTTTGTTATGAAGAGAGCCCAGCACTTCCTTTCACAAGAACCTGGTTTTAATAGGTTATAACTACCTTACCTTCTAAGTGTTTGGCAAAGTCAGAGCTCTTGGATTTATTTTTCCTTACTTTCTTCAGCAGGCAGTGGTATTTCATGGAGGTTCAGAATCTTTTTGGGCTTCCTCAAGCCTCTGACACAATTTACCAGTGACTGAACACTACATCACTCATGTCCCTACAGAATGGCTAAACTCACACTTCCCTTATCTCAGCTTTCCATTAGCCCTCACCCTTGCCATAACACACTCTAGCTACATGATGTTCTCTCAATGAACTACAGTATTTTAAGTGAGTGTTGTCCACTCCTGTGCAATGAATAAGGGACAAATCTCTAAGAGACAAATACCATTTTTGTACAAGTATGAATAGAGAAAAGAAAGTTAGCAGGTAACCTTATTGCTGGAATCTCCTAACTTCTGAGAGCTTGGGTTGTCAATATTGGTACTATTTTTGCAACCTTTGTGCACAGCCTATTTTATATATGTCTGACTCTGATTCAACAATACCTCAGGCTACAAACCAAAGTAAGGTGCAGGTCAATCAACTGCTTGTATTTCACCTGAATTAAATCACACTATTTTCCAATAATAGAGGTCGAATACAAGACGTAATTATGTTTTCACACCACGTATACGTGTACTGAACATATCTGCCTTTGTAACACCTAAAGCAAAATAATACGTGTTGAGAATGATTTTTACATTATGTGTGGCTGTTAAATAGTTCAATTTATTTATGTTTGGTGTTAATTATGAAATGGTACATAGTCACATTAAGTTTAACTAGCAGAATCCCTGAAGTCATCAGCTTTTTAGTCATTACTTCATTTTTGCAGTAAAAATGCCTATTAAATGTGGCTTCTGATATGCATGCATAAAGATACTGTAAAAGGTGTGGGAGACAAATCAATGGAATAAATATTTGCAGAGGATTAAGGTCTGGAAATTATGTCTCTTCCAAAGAACATAACTTTCCTGTCAAACATCCTATTGATCTTAGGCTCCTTAACACTTCTTTCTCCCAGGTGAATATATTCTAATGAGAAATAGAGTATCACTAAGTTTCAGCCATTTGCTAGCTCTCAGAGAGCGATAGTCATTGGTTCTGTACGAATACTATGGAGAACTTGGAAACTTGCAAAATAGGTAGAACCGACAATATACCTTTTAGTATTTTGAATAGTTTGAGAGTAGACAGTAAGACCTGTTTCTCCTGTGTCAAACTTTGGAAACAGTAATTCCTCTCATTACTGTCACCTTCTCCTCTGGAGTTTCATCACTAGCCTACAGCTCTGCCTCCTGAATTTCATGGTAGCCCAAAAAAATATTTGGAAAAGTCAACTAAAACACTTGGAAAAGAGCCTTGGGCTGCATGGATGTGGAAACTGGGTTTGCTCATTTTTGGCTCTCTACAGTCAATGGACACAACTGCATGTTTCCAAAGGGAGAGTCACAGCATTTAGTTCAGGCAGTGATTATAGTCTACAAGGTTTGCACAATGCAGTTCTGCAAGGTGCCAAAATCTATGCACGAGCACTTTGTACTTCCATTCATGCCATACTTTCTGACAGTGAGATTCCAGAACTAAATCAACAAGTCCCTGTGGTCAGTAATGTCTAAAAATATTTGACTTGCTTGAGTTCTGAGCTATCAGGAAGGCAGACAACAACACCAGCAAAGTGCTAAGCCTGAGATGAAAGCTCTATTATTATTGCTATTATATTTACTGCAGTTTTGTAGCTCCCAATTCAGAGAATGTTTGCATCCAGCTTGCTTGGTGTGGGCCAGAGTGAAGGCATATATGCTTGCCAATGACAAGAGCAGCTGTCCCTAAAGTTGTTACTTAGTCTAATAATATCAGAAGGAAACTCACACCAGGCCGTTTCGGCAGCAGCTACTCTATACATCTATAAGAAAACTGAGCTCTGATTCTTATTCTTCACATTCCAAAGTGAGGAAAAAGTGGCTAACAAGCTGTAGCATTTTGTGCAGTCATATTTAGAGGTTTGCTTATTCTGTAACTGAAACTAGAAATAATCTTCTTGTTCTCAGCCACTACACAGTGTTCTTTTGCTCTATCAATATTAAGGTTGGTATGAACTGCTTTTTATGTCTCCTTGTAGAGGAGCAGGTCTAACTTCACTGGTCACATAAAGATCTATAGGGGCTATAGAAAGGTGGAAATCAGTTCTTCAAATTCAGATTTATCTGTGAAGTTATGAGCCCAGCAGGGTGATAAAGTGGGCATGATTGTTTACCCATCACATGCCCCAAAGCATATAGACGACTCCCAGTGACACAGACAATTCCAGCCCTTAAAATTCTTTAACATACCTTCAGCCATTGGAACCACACATGTTCAGCTTACCCGAAAAATGTCTCCTCTTTATCTACAGTGGGATGTTGACATTTGTGTTTCCATTTCTGAGAAAATTTCAGTCTAGACAATGTATTATTCTCCAGTTCTGGAGCCATTAAAAAATGATTTTGCTCCAACTATAAAAAAACTGCAGAGCATGAGAAAGGAGAAAGTTCCCTTCTTTGTGAAAGCAGCCTCTCTCCATGACAAGGTTATACATATCCCTTTCTCAATGGATCTGCACAGGCTTACTTTTCTCTTTGGTAGTATAAGATTCAGAAGGTCATGACTTCTGGTCAGAACTTTAATCAAGCTTTGAACACGTACTGACAAAAGAACATAATCCTTTTCTACTTAAGCTTACAGCAAAAATGTGGTCCTTTTCAGAGCTCAGTAGCTAATTAATAGCAGAATATGTTTAAATACAATAAGTTGTTGTACATGCCTTGGAATTCAATGAAACCTAATAAGCAAAACGAGGCTCTTTTATGTAAACTAATCACTTACAGTTAAGACCTCTTTGTAATATCTTCCCTGCATTATTCCATTGACAATAAATTGCTCCTTTCAGTGTAGGCAATATTTCTCAGCTCTCCCACACTATAAATCATATTTTCTTCCCAATCTGCCAGTTTTATTTTGAACAATTGTGCTGAAGTGTGCACCACAATTCACATTACATATATTAGCCTGCTATCAACTGCTGCTTTAACCACATAATTCCTACATTCCAGTTTCAGCTTCATATTTATATATCTTGTCATCTGGGAAAACAAATACCTTGAATCACTTCCACTCCAAAAGCAGAAGAATATTACATTGGATAAGGCTGTCAGTAGCAACTTGGGATTTTTGACATGATTTCTATTGACCAACACCAGAACAGTTATTAATGATTTTGATAACTAAAAATAGATCCTATTTCTAAGGCTTAAGGAAATGTCTTTACATATTATTAGATGGTGTTTATTTTGAAGTAGAGCAATCACTGCAAAGAACAGACTGTTAGAGACGGAATTGCTTTTATTGTTTATTCTTGTTTCTTATTTGCATTTCTCAGCTGACTAGAATTGTGTATAGCTTGATATTGACCTGAACAAAATCCAGAAAATTAACTAAATTTACAGGAAAGAAGTTTCATTTAAGGACTTTGTAGACTTTATCTATGACTGGGAAAAAAAAGAAAGTAAATAACTCTACCTCATAGTTGTACAGGATTGCATTTCAGAAGTCTGCTATTACCTTTGGCGTGCATGAAAAAAAAAAGACTAGGCTCTCAAAACTAAGGAGCAGCCATGCTTACAGTAATTATAGATGAGAAGACAAGAACTCAGTTTCTTAAAAGTCTGCTGGATGGGCATATTTAGTGATCTGTTTTTAGCACCTCTATTTGGACAGAGATGGAAAACTGGAATAAAGTGCTGTAGATTAAAGTCACATTAGACTTTATTGCTTTAGTTGAAATGTTACCTCTGAAGAATTTTTCTTTTGACTATATATCAAACATTTATTGTTTACAAGTTTATTATTAAAACTCCATATTTTCAGTCATGAAACTGATGAGTGATAAAACACTGACATGATTCATTTCAAAGAACACATATATTAAAAATGGAACGCGCAACATCACTAATGGAATTCTCTGCCCCAGCCAATCCTCCTAGAAATACTAGGCATTTTAAGTCCAACATCGACAAAATTTCTGCCTGATGAGGTATGAATATTTAAAGATTATATGCTTTCATCCACATAAAAAGAAACCTAATCTCAGTTTAAGCCTTAAAAGTGATGATGTATGGATAGCTTCACGTACATATTGACTTTCATTGCTATGTAATATTTTCTTTCCAATGTGAATGTTTGGAGTTCTAGCTCTAGCTTCCAGTCATTGGAACTGAGAGACTTCTTGAGCCATCTTTAAACTCTCATGAATAACAATAGAATACTAGAACATCCTGAGTTGGAAGTGATCCAAGAGGATCGAGTCCAACTTCTGACTCTACACAGTCCCATCTAAAAGTAAAATCACGAATCTAAGTGCGTTATCCAAATGCTTCTGGAACATGAATGGGCTTGAGGTCATGATGACTTTCCTGGGAAGCTTATTCCAGTACCTGACTACCTTCTCAGTGAAGAACTTCCTTCGAAAGGAAAAAGTGCCCCGTCTTTTTCATCCTCTCTTGCCAAGTACTTATATACTGACAAGATCTCTCCTGAACTTTCACATTAAATAATCCCAGATCACTCAGCCTCCTGTTTTACTGTAGATATTCCAATCCCTTAACCATCTTAGTGACCCTAATGATATCAAGTAACCAGATAACAGCTTCTGTCTTTGTGCTGGACCAGGCAAAATTTTGTGTGCAGTCATGCCTCTGGGCTACCCTGTTCTTATTAACAGCAACAGTGGCAGCCCTGGAGTCAGTGCAGATACATGAGGAGCTATTTGACTGTCTGAAGAAGTGGTTTTCTAGCTCTACTGGAAGAAAAAGTGATCATTTTTGAGATGATTTGTATGTTAAGAAGTAATACAATGCTATTTGGCATGGTGGATTTACACTGGCTGGCAGAGGGTTGACCCACAGTCACTTGTTCACTCTCTCCAAGGGAAATGGGGGAGAGAATGGGAATGGAAAGGCAAGGAAAACTCATAGGATGTGATAAAGACAGTTTAATAAGCAAACAGGAAGAAGAAAGAAAAAGCAAAGCAAATGGTACAAAGGCAATTACTCACCATCCCCCATGAGTAAACCGATGCCCAGACAGTCCCATGCAATGGCTACCTACTCACGTACCACCACCTTCACACTCTGTTTTTATTGCTGAATATGACATTAAATGGCATGGAGTATCTCTTTGATAAGTTTGGATCAACTGTACTGTTTTCATCCTCTCCTAACTTCTTCAGTGCCCACAGTATTAGGAATTGCCACTGGGGAAGCAGAGTGAGAAATAGGCCTTGACACTATGCAATAACTAGAACCCAGTACAGGGAGCTTCTGAACTTTGAATACAAAGCTCAAGAGCCCACACCTAAGTGTCTGAAAAACATTAACCTGGAGACTGTTTTTCCAGTGGGCTGAGTTTTAACAAATAATTTCTCAATGTTACCTGAAAAAATATTCCCTAGAAGGTGCCTCAAATCTTACATCAGAATCTCTCTTTCCTCCTAAGAATTCATAAAAATAATATACTTTCCAAAATGAATAGATGCTTTCAATAATCTGACTCTCATTTCATTCCCTAAGTTCTTAGCTATGCTGACAAACCCAGGAAACCCTGCTAAACCTTTTATATGCAAATAAAATAATTTAATTTATTGTTAATTAGCAGAGAACCATCAGAGGCTAATATCCCACATACATCTTACTTTGGCCTCATGCCGCCATCCTGCGCAAGATAAATTCTACCCATCAGTGCAATTTTATCAATGACTCTTACTGTTAATAATCACATCAGGACTTTACAGAATTAAGCATGAGCCAAAAAAATAGCAGCATGAATGCCAGCTTGCTGCAATACTGAGCCTGATATAACAATGTGCTGTCTTTATGGAAGATGCAGAGGATCTTGGTCATTAAAAGATAATAATGGAAGGATTACCCAAAGAAAAGATTCTGATAAAGCATAAAACTCCTGAAAGTTGATAAAGTTCAGCAAAGAGGGCCATAACCCAGAAATTCTCTTGCTAAACAACCAAATGTGAGTACTCTATCTAGTCAAAGACCTTAGAAAACTATGCCCTTCCTTAGAGATATCTCTAACATTACAAAAATAAGGATTATGCAAAAGAAAACTTAAAAATAGAGACTCACATAAATAGCCTCTTGTGGGGCCTCTCCAGTAGTTCTAACACTGGTAAATGCTTATTTACTCTTCCTAGGGGACTATTCTACAGATTATTAATCCTTAAAATGAAGTACCCCATGAAAAAAAGGGGAAAAATTTCTTCCCTTTTGCCCTATTTTTTGGGGGACCCCACTTCTCTGAAAGCCAAGTTTAATTGTAGTGAGAGTAAATCCTCAGATGCCATTAAAAAAATAGACTGTGAAGATGACAGAAATTATTCCTTTTCATCAAAACATGGCATATATTTCTTCCTGGTGAAGCATTTAGGGAAGACTAATGACAAAGAAATCAGCAGGTCATGCCTTTGCAGTACCTAGACATCCTTTCTAGATAGTAGACTTTTCTAGATCTCTTCCCAAGTATTTTTCTATATAGACCACGGAACGCACTAAGATGAACTGAGATTTCATTCCAGTTCCTTTACCAGGAAACATTTTCACTGCTTACAAATAAATAACATTTAAAAAATTATCATGTACAGTTTTTTCTTAAAATACTTTTTTTTCATTCCATTGTGTTCAAAAATGCTCATATGGGAACAGGAATTTTCCTTGCACCTTTTCTAATCAAATAATATGCGCACTTCCTAACCTCTTCAGGTCACAGTTAATTTATTATCATGATGAATGCAGACAGCATTGCCTTCCTTCCACACACTCCTGAGATTTACCACATGAGGTATTTTTAAGTATAAATCCCTTAACATCTGCCTTAATTTAGTAGATAAGATCATTAACAGCCATTATATCTAATCAACATCTAATCCTTGTAGAAGGGATTCATTAGCAGGATGAAATGGGAGCAGGAGCCCACTAATGATAAATGTTTATTTTCTTTGAATAAATTTCCACTAGGGAAGAACTAGCAGCACTTTAAAAACTCTTTCAGAACAACGTTGGACTGCATATTGAGCAATCACTCTCAAGCAGTAGGTCATTAAGAATGCGATGTTTCCTTTTACATCTGTAAACACAAAACAGATTATTCATAAAATAAAGGATGAGAATTAAGAACAGTTAGGGCAATGTTTTGCTCATGGTGTTGTCTGGAATACAATGAAGATGATACCGTTTTGCTTTTCATTGTATGTGGAGGTGCAGGACCACATACCATAGCAATGACATTCCTGAGGTCTGTATGGAAGAAAGAGAAGAATGTAACTGTGCACCTAAGAGACTTCTGCATCTTTTAAAGTCACCAGGTACACTTTCTGAAATGCCTGGCCTTGGGCTTCTACTTTTTCAAGTTAAATTACATAGGCTTCTGACTGTTATACTAGAATTTGAATTACAGTAACAATATATTAGTGGTTTATATGTTAGGATGGAGTGGTTTGGAGTCATTTCATGGCTGAGGAGGAGAAACACAGTGATAAGGCAAGCTTCTGCCTGCCAAACCCCCAATCTTGGGGTTTTGTTACTATTTTAGATTAGCTGAAGAGGCAAGGCTTAAAAGTAGTAGTCTTAAGAAAATCTCTAAATAATTCAGCACTTGCTGAGGAATGCCTTGTTCTAAGCTATTAATCTCCTCATGACTTTTTTTCAGGCAAATGGTTACAACAATCATAAATTGCAAAGTAGCTCCAAATTATTTAAAAGGCTTTCAAATTATTTAAAAGTAGGCATAAGAATTTTGCTACTGTTCAGATACTAATCTAAGGATGCTCAAGCATTTATTTCTCATATGTTACATTCTGTTTGCTTCTACAAGTGTGGAAATTACTCCTGCATTTTGGCCACTTGTATAAGCAACCTTTTATCAAAGCTGCATCCATCTGCCAGCTGAACAGAGAGAATCTGAATGCTAAACACATCCTGATCCTCAGAGAATCTACGCACTGATTAGCTTTGCATGTTTAACCTCTAAGAAGCACTTACAAACTATTGTCTTTCTGTTTCTGGAGTTTGGTCAATTTTTAGATTCAAGTTACACTGAATGAAATGCATCACTGAAGATAGGGAATCCAGACCTAACAGTGACTATTTCTCCAAAAGTACCTGTGACTGAGATACATAACAAAGCTGTGATTCCCTAGGGCTTTATAGCTTCATCAGAGTGATTTCTGTGCAGTTGTAACTGCAACAGAAAGTATGTCAAATAGCCCCATCCTGATCTGACTACAAGTCAGCAATCTCAGTATAAGTCATGAGCATCAACCATTTCAGTTTGTAAGGGGCACACAGAATCCACAATTACCATTTCATAGCATGAGTATCATTACCATTAAGCTACTGTACAAAAGATAGGCTCTGATTAGAAATGAGTGTAGCTGTGACTGTTTTGTATTGTTTTGAATTTAGAACTTCGTATTTTGAAGTGCTTAAATCAGGCTTACCAGAACAGAACTTTCAGACAACTTGTGTGCAGGTACCAGTTGGAACAAACTAAGTGGTCCAGGTTAGGAAATAGATGCCTTATTTTATAGCTTAGCAGGAAGAGATGTCTCATACACTGCACTAGGTGGGATAGAATCATTGAATCATTTAATAGTTTGGGTTGGAAGGCACCTTTAAGGGTCATCTAGTCCAAACATACCCCTGCAATGAGTAGGGACATCTTGAACTAGATAAGGTTGCTCAGACTCCTATCCAGCCAGACCTTTAGTGTTTTCAGGGATGGGGCATCTACCACCTCTCTGGGCAACCTGTGTCAGTGTCTTGCCACCCTCATTGTAAAAATTTGTCCTATATCTAATATAAATCTATCCTCTTTGGGTTTAGTGCCTTTGCTCACTGTCCTATCTCAACAAGCCCTGCTAAAAGGTCTGTCCCTGTCTTTCTCATAAGCCCCCTGACAGTATTGGAAAACTGCTCTAAGGCCTCCGTGGAGCTTTTCCAGGTTGAATAACCCCAACTCTCTGTCTCCATAGCAGAGCTGCTCCAGGCCTCAGATCATCTTTGTGACCCTCCTCTGGACTCATTCCAACAGGTCCATGTCCTTATGTGTGAGGCACCAGAACTGCACACAGTACTCCAGTTGGGGTCTCACAAGAGCAGAGTTATAGGGGCATAATCATTTCCTTTGACTTGGTCATGCTTCTTTTGACATAGCCCAGGGTAAGGTTGGCTTTATGGGTCATAAGTGCACATTGACAGCTCACGTCCAGCTTTTCAAACACTTGCAAGTCCTTCCTCCACAGGGCTGTTTTCAATCCCTTCATCATCCAGCATGTACTGATACAGGGGGTTGCCCCAACCAGCATGGAGGACCTTGCACTTGGCCTTATTGAACCTCATGAGGATCACATGGACCCACTTCTTCATCTTGCTCAGGTCCCTCTGGATGGCATCCTGTCCCTCAGGTATGTCAACTGCTCCACTCAGTTTTGTGTCATCAGAAAACTTGCTGAAGGTGCTCTTGATTCCACTGTCTATGTCACTGATGAAGATATTAAACAATGTTGGTCAAAGCATGGACCTCTGAGGGACACCACTTGTCACTGACCTCCATCTGGACATTGAGCCAATGACCACTACCATGTGAACGCAACCATGACCACAATCAAATAGCAAGAAGAGCAAAAGCTCTTTTATGAATAGACAAAAAGTATAAGTGCTTATGTTGGCCTAAAAATAGCTTTGGTGGCAGTCTGGACATCACCGTAGACACCAGCAGCTCATCTCCTGCTCAGATTTCTTCATTTGCACAGCAGTGGTATTCTGAATTTTTACCTCTATCTGTTAACCTCAGGGATTTTCAGAGTTCATCAAAAGTAAATTAACGTGAATTTTTTGAAAACACTTCATAATTTTGTCATGAAATCTAAAACTGAGGCATATTTAGTACTTGCCTTTTATATTTGTCCTTTCACATCTTGTTAATCTTCCCACACCCCTCATTTTGCATATTTATCTCTGTCTTTTTTGTTTTGTTTTATTGTTAAACTCTAATATCCATACAGGAGTTTCACTAACATGGGGTTTGACATACTCAGAGAAGCCCTGTCAGTTTGGGGGCTATTTTATTAATCTCTTTCTTCAGCTGTGATAACACTCAATGAACAAGATGAGCAGCCCTAGAGATAATTTTTACAGCGATATATGCAGCTACAGGCAGGACTTAACACCAAGGTCAGGAAAATTCACACAATCTGTTTGAGAGCATAATGTTGTAAAATTGAACTTATAAATAGACTTTGAGAAAAAAGTGAACAGAGATGAATAGTGAGAAGTGCATGCTCATTTGTCACTAAACATCTCTTCCATATTGACCAACATGCAGGAAAACCCTTCTCACGACCTGAGATGAGTCTGCATCAAATTCTTGCATTTGGGATTTTGTTTCTAAGCTTTCCCCAAGCTACCATTAATTCACTCTCCATATGGATCCTTGAAAGCTGCTGTTAATGCTGTTCAGTGAAGGTCTGTCTATGTCTTTTCTACTTCAGAAAGCAAAATCTAAATGCTGATGCACTTTGAAGGCCCTGATCAACTCATGCAAATGGGGAACAGGAAGTGGCCATGGGAAGCACTCCCTCCAACTGAGGGTGAAGGACTGTGAAGCAGAGTATTTGGATGGAAAATAACCAGTGTTTTCTTGAAAGCTGTAACAGTGACTGTGTAAGTGAGCATCAGATCATCAAAACACCTATTCTTTCTCACATTTAATTTGTTAGTGGACCAATAATGTAATTAATCATACATTACCTAGTATATTTTAAAAGATCAGATTAACTCCAATGCAGTCATATTTCTGGATAAGAAAGGTCAATTTTTCAAGAAAGATGTGATTTAAATACACATGTTGAAATTCCTGCTGGATTAGAGCATGCAGATTGCCACTCATCACAAAGGAGGCAGCTCCTAGTGCCTCCTACTTGACATGGCTATCTGTTACTGCAACACCTGACAAATGGATGTAGCATAATTAACAAAGCCTAGACTAAGATTAATTAAAAAGGTATTTTGATATCTAAATACATTTCCATTAATTCAGCCTAATCCCTTTACTCCCGTGCATCCTGCAAGACTTTAATACAGAACTTTATGCCTCTCGGCAGAGTATCTAAACAGGGTTCTCATCTTCCACCACAAACTGCATAGGGATCAACATACACATAGATATGTTGAACATGCTGCATATTAAATGGGTAGGAGCCCAAAGCCAGCAAGGGGAAGCAATGAGCACTTGTGTGATTCTGAGTAGGTCCCGGTCTGTCGTAACTCAGTGTGACATGTCTTCTACGCAAGGCATAAAATAAGTGGAGGGCACAAGGATGCCTCAGGCTGTCCTTAATGGTTTAATTCAATACATCAAGATTTCATAACATAAGCATAAGTGAAAAGACACAAATGAATCCAGAGTATATTGAAGCTGGTGTCTGAAATCCAGAGTGTACTAGAGTCAAAAGCAAAAACCTTTAGTCCTCATTGGACCTTCATTTCAGTTTGGGTGGGATACATTCCTTGACTTGACTAGACAATGGATAGCATATTTGCAACTGGACATCATCTTCTCCTGTGCACTGCATGCTGGTACACATACTGTTGGGATTTTAAATACAACAGAGACATCTATACCTAAACCAAGGTACAGCTACACTAGAGCAATGCCAGTGGGGAAACCACATGCTATGTTTTCTACTAAAAGCCATGGGAAACATTTCAAGTGCTAAAACCAGGCTGTGAAGTTAGGAAAAAAAAGCATCAAGTCAGCATGATTTTGAGCATATTGAGAGCTGCAGTCATCGATTTCAAGGAGCTGACCACCACTCACTTGTTTTATTTCGCTCATATTAAATGGACAACAAGTTAATCCACCATATTGCTTTTCCACCTACTTCACTGTTACTGCCAAATCAATTTCTGCCAGTAAGGTTCGTTTCACTTACATGCTTCCAGGTGCTTACTTATACTTGGGACTTGTGCTTTTTGTTCTTATTGTTGGTTTTGCCCTGAGCAAGCTATTTTGGTTGCTGAAGCAATGAACTGTTACAGAGGGAGTACTAAAACCCACAATGCAAATGAAAGAACAGGTACATTGCATACTGGAACTGAAGTTTTAACACAAGTTTTACTGCTCATGCCTCTGGTTTTCGGGAGGGGAAGGAGAGGTTAAATTCAAACAAAAACACTATCTTCTGCATACAAACAGTGTGGGACCAAATGCTGCCACCTTCATTCTTCTGGAGTAAGTCTGATCAAGTATACAGCATGCACCAAAGGAGAGTCAGGTTATGCCTTTAGGCACAGCCTCAAGAAAAGAGTGCAAACAAGGGATCCAAAGGCTATGAACTGCTATGAGAAGGTTAATTATTTCTTTCACTCTTCTTCACTGTTTTTACTCTGGAATTACAGGGGGGTACAATGCAACAGGAATATAACTCCACTGCACCACGTGGATCAGCTGGAGTTGGAGGAGATCAAGTGTTGATTTTTAATTCTGGTGTGGTGGTTTGACCTTTGCTGGCTGCCAGACCCCCACACAGCAATTCTCTCAATCATCTCCTCAATAGGAGAGCAGGAGATAATAGGATGAAAAAGTTCCTGGGTCAAGATTAAGACAGGGAGATTATTTACTATAGTGTCATGGGTAAAACAGAGTCAAACTGGGGAAGATTAATTTAATTTAGAGTATGCACAAATGAAAACCTCTTCCCACCATCTCCACTTTTCAGGCTCAACTTCACTCACAAACTTTCTACCTCTTCCTTCCCAAGTGGCGCAAGGAGCATGGGGAATGGGGTTTGTGGTGATTTCATGATACTTCATCTCTGCTTCTCCTTCCTACTCATGCTATTCCCTTGCTTCCAGCACAGGGTCCCTCCCATGGGTTAGAGTCCTTCTCAAGCTTCTCCAGCACTGGTCCTTCCCACAGACTGCAGTTCATCATGAACTGCTCCAGCATGGGTCCTTTACACAGCATGTGGGCTCCTCAGGAACAGTGTGCCCCAGCATACGTCCCACATGGATTACAGTTCCTTCCAGAAATCCTGTTCTTGTGTGGGCTCTTCTTCATGGGCTGCAGCTTCCTTCAGGGCACATCCACTTGCTCCAGTGTGGGGTCTTCCATAGGCTGCAGTGTGGGTATCACTGTGGTCCTCCCTGTGGTGCAGGGCAACAACCCTATAGTCTTCACTGCAGGTTGCAGGGCAATCTCTGCTCCAGTGCTTGGAACACTTCCTCCTCTTCCTCTTCACTACCTTGGTTTCTGCAGGGCTGTTTTTCTTGCATTTTTTTCCCACTCCTTTCTTCCACTGTTGCTGTAGCATTTTCTACCCTTTAACATGTTATCACAGGTGTGCCATCTCAGTTTTAGGCAGTGGTGGGTCCATCTTGGAGCTGGGTGAAACTGATGTGTCTGACATGGAGACAGCTCCTCGTGTCTTCTCATAGAGGCTACTTTTACAATTTCCTCTACACTATCAAAAACCTTGCCATGTAAACCCAATACATCTCATTAAGCAAACTGACTTGGATATGCGAAGTGTATCGAGAAACAAAGAAAAAGACATAGCGACCTGGGAAGAGGTGTGTTTGGCTTGCAAATATCGTTTGGTACTCTCAGTCAGATCTGTGACTGCACATTTTAAACAGTGCAAGGAGCGAGCTGAAGCCAACTTGCTCTTGCATTGCACTCATGGAAGTAACTATGCCAAGAGGGTGAATGGCCCCAGCATGCATTTGGCCTGGCCAGCTAGCAGACTGCCAAGCAATTCCTGCCCACAATCAGGGAGTTAGCTTGGGCCAAGACCCATTCCCAACAGACAGTCTAATTGGAAAGGGTTTTTGAGGGATAGAATGTTTAATAGTATAAATAAACCACACCATGCCAGTTGGGCTTGGTTCCAGAGAAAAGTCCTGGGCAAATTTAATTTATTCATATAAAACATAGTTAGTAAGAATGTGTGAAAGAGAGAAATGAATGAGCACATCTCTTGGCCATTCACATGCATTTCATCAACTAAGATTAACATACTTCATCCACCACATTTTTCTCCTTCAACAAAGAACAAGAAACATAGAAATGTGTGCTTCTTACATTCAACTTACTTACGAAGGTTGCTTGAGGAATAAAGCAAAGATTGTTTGAGGAACTCAAGTTTTGCATTCATTTTATATCCCTGACTGCTCTCAAATGTGTGTTGGAAAGCTATAGCTGAGACTGGATGCCTGTGTCATGTCATTACACATAACACTACTAGCATCAGTGTAAATAGGAGATTCAGCTGAGACCATTGTACAACTCAAGGTTTGGGGCTGTCTTCTCTGAACACAGCTTTCAGAGAAATGACACTCTTGGGACTGTTGAGAAGCAGCAGCACTGGCTAAGAAACACCTCTGATGCTGCAAGTAAGCCGCAGGGACTAGAATAATCAGCATACGGGGCCTGGTGTGCTTAGTATACCTGAAATGAGCACAGCAACTCAAACCAAGAATTATTCATTTGCAACCTTGACTTTACAGTATTCAACACTTTTTGGACAGGAGTGAATTCATTCTGCAGTGGAATTTGCTCTCACCAGGATTTATGGGAATCCATGCTTAATTACTGCAGTATTGGCAGTCCTCCAGCACACATCCCACAGATCTGCTTCCTACCTGAAGCTATTGATGGCTATGTATGCACAAATACATAAAAGGGACCAGGTACCATGATGCATAGGTGAACTGTTTCAGCACACCTTGCACCAGAACAGATAAACCTCCTTGTATTTCCAGCACAGAACCCCAAAAGCGAAACTGGTTGTTGAAGGAGACCACAGCCCCTGCTAACATTTTAACTGTGCCTGAGCTCTGTGTAAGCAAGCTGACCCTCATCAAAGCCATGCCAAGCTAGCAAGCATATGGATGCCATGCAAATCTTGTGCCTTGGCAATGTTACTTTATTAGTATAGATGTAAACTTTGAATGCTTCATTGCTCTGGAGCTAGTCAGCCTGAAGTGGAATAGTCTGGTAAAGAATGCAGAAAGGCTAGGGATCTGCATTTTTATCTCAAACTTACACTGATATAGACAGTGCTCACAGTGTAGACAGGATCATCATCCATTATCGATAAGCAAAAAAACCCCAGTATCATGCTGGAAGGAAACTACCTACCAATAACCATGATTTCTAAGGCAGCCTTTCTGAATTACAGCCCTCACGTGATTTATATAGACCTAAGAAGTTCCCTCTGGTCAGAAAATTGTGCTTAGTTTAAAAATTAGTTTTTATCTTGCCTTTTTTTGCAGATTTCATAATTACTTTTATTTTAGCTTTAGACTTTGTTATTAATCATCTTTCTCCCAGAGAGACCTGGATTGTGGATACAGTTGAGGACCTTCTAAAAACACACCACTTTTTCTCAGTATACCTAAATATGATAAATGCTAATTAGAGCCTAAATCTCAAGAAATGTACTTCAATATTTTAATCCAGGAAGAGTTTCTTAAAAGGAGAATCTTCCTAAAGGAGTCCTACAAGAAAACTGGAGAGGGACTTTTGACAAGGACCTGTAGGGACAGGACAAGGGGGAGATTGAGATGAGCTCTTCCTTGTGAGGGTGCTGAGGCACTGGCACAGGGTGCCCAGAGAAGCTGTGGCTGCCCCATCCCTGGCAGTGTTGAAGGTTGAACACAGGGCCTTGGATCAGGCTGCTCCAGTGGAAGGTGTCCCTGTCTGTGGCAGTGGGCTGGAACTGAATGAGCTTTAAGGTGCCTTCCAACCCAA
>JAOEHX010032001.1:0-39465 GCA_025448015.1 Bolborhynchus lineola
GGGAGAGGGGTGGAAGGTAAAAAAAAAAAAAAAAGAAAAAAAATGTTTTGTAGATCCAAAACTTTGTGTTTGCACTTTCAAATACAAAAAGTACAGATCAAATCATAGCATTTATTGACATTCATGCTACAGTACACATTCTTTGGGGATGGCAGGGAAGAAATCATTGCTGAAGATGTCTTCTCTTGTTATTTTTAATGGACAAAGAACAAAAGGCTCTTGCTTATGAACTTGCTGTCTTCAGTCATTCATAATATGACCTGGAAGTCCTGAAGAGAAAGTTGATTCTTGCCCATATCTAAAACCTAAATAATTTTTCTTTTTGGTACCTCTGTATAGCTTTAATTATCAACCTTTCATTTCATAATAGCAAATATGTCTTTATTCCATGGGCCGACAAATTTGAGGCATTGTAGCCAGTTTTGATTCTGATATCCTGATGGGAAAGGGATGGTAGCAGAGGAAAATGTAATGTGAGATCCCTGTGGAAAATGCTGTGAAAGAAAACAGTCGGAGTGTAGTGAGTGTAAGTGAGGCTGGATTTTTTTTATCTGAAGGCAGATGGAGAAAAGGTAAAACAGAGGGTAAAGAAGAAGGCATAAAAGAAAAGAAGGAAGTCTCCAGAACAAGAGTTTGGAAACTGTGGCTGCTGCTACAGACAAACAAGGCTACCTCAAAGGAGGGATGGCCATCCTAAAGCCACCACTGACTGATTGTCAGAGTGCACTTTCTGCTTGGTGACCGAAATTTCTATGGAAAGGAGGAAGTAGCTTACAGTCTTTGGCTGTATTTTACTCAAGGAGCTAAGCCAGCCCATGGCTTGGAAGAGCAAAGGAAATGTAATATCCGGAATATTTGGAAACATGTTAAATCTAGGCCAGATAGAAGGTTACAGTGGAAAACAAAGGTTTGAGTGTACATTTCACTTGCCTGTGCTAGGCAGGACTGAGCTGCTTGCTGAGATATTAGGAGGAGGAAATAAAGCTATTTAAAATTTATTGTCAACATATAGCTGTATTTTCTCTTTCTCTCTTTTTTTTTAATTCTGATAGTTGCAATGTTTCCTTCTTTGGAACATCTTTACATAAAGATTAGGTCTTGTAATAACAGATAAACAAGGATATAATAACCAGCTGCTGAAAATACAGTGGAACACAGCATTAAACACCAAGTGCGTAAGATGAGTAAGAAATGCATGTCGTGTCTCTTTCAATAAAATTCTGAGCAACTCCTGATGCCACAAGTAGTTTGACTTACAAAGGAAAGAGATACTTCAGTCTTTAAAAAAAATAAAAGTTGAAAGCTCAGTTAATGGAAAACAAGGAAACAAACAACAAAACCCCCTTAAATGATATTAATGAAGATATATTTATGGTATGAGGCTTTACTGGCTGCAAAATTACTAGAGGATAAAAGTTAGGGAGGGTGAGATCATAAATAATGCATTCATAAGGAATGTGCGTGTGATACATGTAAAAGGAGAACTAGAAGAATCTGTTATGAAGCTGATGGTCTGCTGAATACAGCTTGTTAGCTATTGTTACAACATTCAGTATTCCCAATGTATGGAATACAGAGGCTTACTATATTTGTCATCTTTAACTAGAACAACAACAAGAAAAAATACCTTCAAGCATACTATACTGAAGCAATGTGACATGTGGAACACACTGAATCTAGTTTTCTAAAACTATTGAGTGATTTAGTGATGCATAATTTCAAATCTATCCTTTCAAGGCGCTGAATTCCTGGGCAGAGTTTAGAAACATAGGGAAAGCAGGAAACAGTTTTACTAAACCAAGTCCATAATACAGCATCTTAGAAAGCAATGAAGACATAAAATATGACAAAACACGCTCAAAAAAAGAATTAAGATTCCTTGTTGGACTACACTTGCATATAGAAAGATATACAGGGAGACTGGCTGGAATCACTTTCTTCATTAACAGTGGCTAACTGCAACTGTTGACAATTTATTAGAATATTTTTCCAACTATTTCTACTGCTAGCTTATATAAAACAAGGTAAAACACTGAAATGAAGCCAGTACCTTATAATTTAGTTTAGAAGAAATATCAGTATGGCAAGCAAAACTGAACTGCTTTTTAAACATCCAGAGCATGTTGGCATACAACAAGAAAGTCAATGAGGACCAGTTTGCATATCAGCAGAAGACAGCTGTATAAATATACTGCAGAGTAGACATGAACTCTGAGTAAACCAGGGAAAGGTTTTGTTCAGAGACAGGTAGCTATAGTATTAGAGTTTGTCACATAACACACTTTTACAAATATTACGCTATATCAGCAAGATATAGGAAAGAAAAAAAATGTTTTCAGGTCTGAGCTGTTACCTTCAGCTGCTGTGCAACCATTTGCTGTAGATAATTAATCTGGAAAGAGTAACACTATGGGAAGATACAGATGAGATTGCTGCTGTCATATCAATTCTACAATATATATACAATATGCTAATAAAAGATCAACAGGAGCAGGTAGCATTTTTTTCCCCACATATAATGCAAAAACTGTATGATAAGAACTGACTTGATGCTGAAAATAATGCAAACCTGTGGGAGAAGAAATAAGAGAGAGATTCTCAGTCACATTTTAAGATATCTTCATGTTTGGTACAAGCTTCTGTTTTCAAGGAATATGGGAGTAGCGTGTTTTTATCATCCTCAATGAAAAAAAAAAAAAATATATATATATATAAAATATATAATTAAATCCTAAATGTAGAAATACATTTGCCATCCATACAGATTCAGGCCCTAATCAAGCAAAATACTACAGCACATCAGGGCCTTTGGGAGGTCTTCATAAATTATCTCTGGTAGTCAGGCTTAAAAAGTGTTAGCAACAAAGTATGAAAATGCTGGCACTGTTTCAATGACCAATGGCTTTTACTTGCCTGAACAGACACCTCTAAAAATCAAGAGGTTAATTAAAACTTTTCAAGAAAATTACAGGAAATCAATCAGTGTATCATTTAATATGAGGATTATTGGACTTCTGTCTTTCCTGGGATACTGGAATAGCTGATGGGCATCAAATTAAGCTTATAAAGTGCAGCTATGTTTTCAGTCAGAGAAAAAGACCTGTTGTAAAAGGAAAGGTAGAACAAAAGATCTTCAGTTGCACTGAAAAATCAGTGACACTAATGACTCTAGAAAAAGCAATTTAGAAAATGCCCCAAACAGTCATTGTCATAAGGAGATATTAAGGACACCAACACCTCTCTGAGTCAGTAATTACTGGCTATGTCTAAAGTTAATTATTTACTGATTCCTTGTAGTTCCTTTGGAGCAAATTTTAGTGAGCCAAAAGGATCAAACTGTGGTTACTAGTAACTGTAAAAGTAGTGGTAATTTGCTGTTCCAGACCTTTTGTCTTTTGCATTTTCAGCTGCAGCCTGCAGCAAATACAAGACTGACTTCTCATTGTTTCCTGTCATTCACTGTACTGGTTTGCTTGTCTCAGAGCAGAAGAGGTAAGGCAACTGCATATTCTAAACAAGTGTGTTATACTAGTCAAGACTGTAAACAGATACAGGCATTAAAGTACCTCCCACTGAACCACAAAAATAGCTTTGTCAAAACACAGGCTTTCTCTAAGGGAAAAATGTTTCCAGCTGAACTAAAGGCTTTTAAAAAGCAATTGCTCACTGATTTACTCTATATATTCTTAAAACAAAATAAGAATGCCCACACATAAAGGAGGAGGTGCATGGATGAAGTGTTTCTTTCCGTTAGACACACTTTCATGTTGAACTGATCTTGTTTTGAACTGCTTTTACCATTCTCTGCCACAGTTAACAGCTTCAAACATGTATTTTAAAAGGCATAAAATTATTGTTAATTTTATGTTGGCAAACAGCCATGCCATGCTTCATTTGGGAGTTAGTAGAGAGAGACAAGTATAAGAAACATCCTGCTATCTAGTGGGCTGGTAATTGTATTATAATCAATTTAACAAATTGAGTGTAAAAGAAAAATGCTGCACAAAGGAAATAGCTCAACCATAGTCTTGAATCTCTGTCAGTGTCCCCTCATCCATTCTTACATTATACCTTCTTCTTTTCCAGCCAGGATGCTAACACCAGATCCCCCCACTAGGTTTTTGTTAACACTCCTCCCCTCCTTATTTGCCCTGCATCCTCTAGCCTCTTCTCACTCTCTTTCCTCCTGAACTGGGTGCTTTTACTCTATTTCTACTTTCCAAGCCATTTCAAATTCTTCCTCCAACTTGTTCTTACCAAGATCTCCAAGCCCAACTATGCTCACTATGGGTATTCTTTATATCTAATGATACAGGAAGTGTGATTGACAGCTGCCTTCTATTTAAGAGAGCTATGCTATCTTCTGTATGTTCAGGGAGAATATCTGTTCAGAGACAGGTACCAACAAAGCCGTGCTAAGAGAACCACCAGAAACATGGACTCCAGCTATCCCTTTGACTGCTTCTGCCTAAGGCTGGTAGGAGTAATTAATCATACACTAGTGTTACTCCCTTTGAAACAATGAAAGCATTTGGACTTGTCTTTGGGAATGGCATTCTAATTCATTTTGAAGCTCTGGAGCACCTGAAACAGAGTACTTTGGACTTGCATATTTGGACCTGTGCATGTCTAGTTAGTTGCTGTACTGCTAATGATAATACTACTTAATGTATGCTAGCTGCCATAATTTTTGTGAGTTAGCCAGCGGTCCCATGCCCAAGGCTACTATGCTTAGACAGAGACCTACATAGTGTAGATAGACATGAGCTACATCTGGATTGCACATACAAGGTTTTCTTGCATCTCTGTTAACTATACCCCTGCCCTCCTCCTGCTACAGTTCCACCAAGTATAATTTATTTATGCTTATTTGTAGTTATTTCTGAACCTGTAGCTGTAGCTTTAGATTGATCAATTCTACTGCTTTAATCTGATGATAATTTCTGCATCTTTTCCTGTCATCAGGAAAAACTTACTGACTGTTCCTCATATAATAAAATATTTCACTTTTATTAAATCTGAACACCAAGTTATATAGATCGGTAAAGGGATTGAGCTTTCCTACATAAGCAAATACCTGCTTTCAATTCTTTTATCTGTCCAGAATTTATTTCACTGAACAGAAGGGCATAGTCAAGTGTTAAAGTTGGGTCTGCAGAAGGAACCTGTTTGCCTTTAGCTTTCACTGGATTTATCACAGCTCCATTTGCAGCACATTTTGGAAGAACATATTTTAAGACATATTGCTGTACAACAACTAAATCTCAGTGCTGATAAATCACAGATCTCATATCTGGTCTGAAAAGGCAAGAAAAAGAAGAAAAAAGTCTCTGAAAACTTTTAGAGCTGGCTAAGGGAGCAGCATATAGAATTTAAGAAGGACCCTACTTCTTCTGACTATTAATAACAGCTTTCACTGATAGAGCCATGTTCATCAGGATAGAACCCAAAGTGCTTTACAAAGTCCAGCTACTATGTACATCACTGAAATGCACTAAGCTATCCTCTGGGAGAAGAAGGCAGTTGATATTGTAGAGCAAAGGGTTGTGTGATACTGGATATGTAGGAAAGTTTAGCTGGAAACTGAAATACTATTTCACATCAACAAAGAGCTTGCTTGAGTTTGTAAAAGAAAGAGGCATCATGACAAATGATTGGTCTGTATCACACTGAATGTGAAAGGAAGAGAGATTTCCTAACAAGAACATAATGAATAAAAATGCTACTCCTTCAAAAATCATCAGGGAAATCTTTGATGAGCATGGGATCATGTTCAAGAGGAAGATACCTTGTCTTGAATGGCTCATGAAAGCACTGTCTCCTAGTATCCTCACTGATTTCAGCCTGACTAAAATAACATGCTTGTGATCTGGTTTTGCCTGATTTCTTGTGGTCATCCTCACATTTAGACAGCTATGTCCCTTCCATCAAGGTTTTGTCACAAGCTGTGATTGAGAGCTGGATGAAGTGGAAAAAATAAATTAGAACAGAGTTGTAAAAAATTATCACGTCATAAAATGAAAACATGTTTCTTGGTATCCATGGCAACCTCAGAAACCAATGCTCTTTAACAGCCCTGCCTGTAATCATGTAAACTGCGTTGTTAAAACATGAAGAGTGGCAGATGGATATGCGAAAATAAAAATAACTTCCTATCCAATCTATTGCCCATGCAGGACACCCTTGGAGATACACTGTGAGTTAAATAACTCTACCAGGAATCATTTTGTTCTGTGAACAAGGCAAAGGTAACATTTCTCTCATACAACTTCACAGAGTTAAGAATGGGTCCAGCAGCAGTGGTCTAACCAAAGCCTAGCAAGCAAATGCTCTCTCTGAGAAGTAAATCTAACTCTCATCTCCCCAGAAGAGACTGTGTGTCTCTTGTGCCAGGAAAGGGACTAGTTTTGGGCTTTGACCCAATTTCACAGGCGGAGCATCTGCTGCATAGCAGAGGCTAGAGCCACAGATTTGTTTTCTGTAAGTACCATGAAGGAACCATGACAGAGGTGAAAAAAGGGCCAGAGACACACTAGGCCTAAGAAGCCTCACATGAGCACTTCCAATACTTCTCCATGGATCTGCAGTAGCATGTAGCTTCTCTAGCTGTTTTTGTGTTGTGTTTTTTTTTTTTTTCCTTCAGAAAGTAAATCTACCTTTAGCTTAGTATAAGCTTCCATTGAATTAGCTGGATAACAGTTAATTTCAGCAAAACTTGGAACCTGGGTATTTGAACACCAGATTGCAGACTTATGCTCTGATTTCAATAAGCTTTCCATTAAGGGAGCTATGTCTTGCTTTATATTTAGCATTTGTACAAAGGCACTTGAACAGGCAGGTATCCATCACTGCATGAATGAGGACAGGAAACACATGGGAGAATTAGGAACTGCTTCAGGATCTGAATCAACAGTTCTGGTAAGCAGAGCTCATATTTATTCAGAGGTTGTATGGTCTAAGCAGAAAAGGGTCCCTCTCAGGCTAGGGACATCATCTATTTCAGTACACGAAAAAGCACTCTCAACATTGTGTCTCTTTGCAAGGCAAGGACCATGTTGTTTGTCTTTATTTTTCATATTGGTGGTAATTAAATTAAATCTATTGAATCCGTTTTATGAAATCTGATAAGAAGTCATCAAACAAAAATTATTTTGATCTTTACAAATCTGAACACATAAAGCAAAAGTAACCAAATTTTAGGAAATATGGAACTTCATCATTAAGACTCTAGATTAACATTGCCATCACGGAGACTGATGAGCCAGTGGTGGACCTGAGAGGAGTCACTTATGAATGGCAAAAATATCCCTGTCCTCAGGAACATGTACTGCTTTTTTGCTTCATGCTAATACTGTTATCAGATAGTAATATGTAAAGTCTGTCTTCACCTCAAGCTTATCACATAACTAACAAAACCAAAACAAACAAACACCTAAAATCTGTGCTTTGCAAATAAGACCTCTTCCACTGGAAATGCCAAGCCTACCTCTCATTTCCCTCTCTTCTGGAAACTTCCTTGGCCCTTTCAAAAGATGCAGGACACATGAACCTCAGGAAGAGTTCTTTTAAGTCAGAATGAGGTCCAGTCCAGAAATGAGGTCAAACTCAATTGTTATGTTAGTGAAACAGGGTGACTTCAGGAATAGACTGTGTAAACACTGAAGGCAATGTCATGTTTCATTGTCAAAGTACACTAGGAGTTGAGGTCACAAAGCTGTACTGTCACTTAATCACAACTGGAGAACGGCAGTTTATATTACCCCATACTTTACCAAAGTCACAAACTCAGTAAATATATGAAAAGACTCCAAAGTGTTGCGGGTTAAAAACCCTTTCCCTTATTTTGGTAGGTTCTAGCTTGATGTCTTCTGAGCAAGAGCTTTTTCTTAGGAATTTATTTGATGGGACATGATTTTATTTTACTTTATTTTCAAGATAGAGTTCAAAATTTAATACTCTGTTACAAATGCATAAGACCACATTGGTTTTCAGTACTATTTTGTTTACTTGAAACTGATTGTTTTTTTTAAAGGGGCATGTGAATTATAGCCCTACTGGAAGATAGGTCTTTGAAGACTGTCAAATTCTTCCCAGTTACCACATAGGAAAGAATTGTTTTCATTTCCACACTTTTTATCCCAGTTCTCCTATCCAGTCTCTTTGGCTCCATCTTGTGATATGCTTGTATTAGAGTCTATACATTGTAATCGCCATCTCATTTTTGGTATCACAGAAAGCACTGCTGTTTTTTTAATAATCAAAGTTCCATTTGCAGCAGCTCAGGGTCCCAAAAAACAGTGGGAGCAGAATAGCAGTGTAGTCTCTTTGGATTTATGTCAACATAAGAAATTAACCTGGACTATTAATGAACACTAATACTACAATTTTTAATAACGGTGGATGTTTTAAATAATAATGACAATGACAATCAAAAAATCCAGTTCTTTACAATGTTCTCTTGTGAAGGCTCAAAGCACCTTAATATAACTGACTACATTGTGCAAATAATACTTCTGAAACAGTAATGTCATACTTTTGGTATAATGTGGTATTGCAAACTGCGTGAAGGAAGTGAAGCAAATTATGACGCCATATTTCTAAGGGAGTAAAGGTAGTAAAAGTAGTAATGCGCATTATTAAACAGTGTGTGCAATTTCCTGAAAACTACACTATTGTATAATTCTAAAAATGTTTTGGTTTTGTTTGTCTTCTTTATGGGGATAGAATAACTGAATAATTAATGTTACATATTAGTGACACAGGAAATCAACTGAAGGGAAGAAATAGACCCCTGGGATGTTTTAAACTCTAGAAATACAATGTAGCATATGTCAAGATCCAGTCTATGTCTTCTCAAAGTTAAAAGCATGTCCCAAAAAAACAGATTGACCCTGGCTGCAATCACAGAGACACTGGTACAGTTTGGACACTCACTGGTGTGAGACAGAAATTTATTTTTATTTTTTATATTTAGAGTTTTTCACAGATTGGACTATACCTGTCCTGAAAACAAGACAGGTAGGAAAAGGATATTTGAGATTATTTTCTATTGAAAATGATCCTTTTCAAGAACATATAGGTTTTATGCTTATTGCCTTTACAGCTGTAATGTACACTGCATACAAATGCACACCAGACATTTACAACTTACAAGGTTTTTCTGAAAGCCATTTCAAGACCTCACGCCTAAGATGCAAAGGTCTCCACACTACATCAGTTTAGGAAGCACACCTTAGTTGTTTTGCCAAAGCTTTACTATTAGTCTGAATGAAAACAAAACACAACAAACCCCTGTCATCGTTTTCCACGTCATTTAGTTTTCTTTCCTTTCAACCATTTTCCTGTTTTACTTTGGGAATCTCTTTACTTGGCTTTCATGTTTCCTGCCTGCATCACTTCCTGTGCATCACTCACATCCTGTCCATCTCTCCCTTGCAGGTGGCATCGCCTTTGCTAGGGAGAATTTGCTTTGTGTATTGCAGCACATCCTGCTCTGCTCCCTATTTCCCTCGGGTCCAGGAGCCGTCCATTTCCTTGGGAACATTCCTGTACTGAAAAGGATTGGCGTCATCCCTTATTGCAAGCACTCAGAGGCCTCTGCTATGCATAAGCACAAAGACAGGAAACAAGGGAAATTTTAAACTTTTGAGGAATATAGTAATTTATGAGTGACCAGTGCTAAGAAACAAAAACCAGCAGTGGCATTAGAGGTTCAAGAATAATTTCCTCATGCAAGATGGAGATGTTGACATCATCTGTCTTTTACCTTCAGTCAAGCTTATAAAAATAACTTTCACCAGAAGAGCTAAATGAGAAAGAAATATTTCTAGACTTCCTAATCAGTGTTTGTCCCAAAAGTCAAAGAAGGAATGCCGTTGGCATCACTGTGTTTTCCAGTGTCTTACTGTAAATATAGATGACTATCTTTTTGGGTGCACTTCCCAGATGCAAGAAAGTGAATGTGGTGTAAAAGGAAAAATTATTCAAGTAGTGAAAAGAAGTACATCTAAAAGGAGCTATCTTTCCAAAGATTATTGGTTCTAATACACGTTCCTCTGTATGTAGTCCTCAGGTGTCAGCACTATTAAAATCATCAAAAAAAATTTAACCTGCAATTTTGTCCTCCAAAAAAAGAAAAAAACCTAGCTGTCTTTTCTTTTAGAGTATGGCTACAGCACTCTATTATGATAGCAGAGCTTTAAAAAAGACAGTGGGGACCACCAGCATCAGCAATTCTTAATGAAATCCTGCTTCCACATGTGATTTTGCTGAAAACAATTTTACCTTAAATTCAATCTTGATCCTCTTTTCTCCCTCATTTCTCCCATTTGAGCTAAGGAAAATGAACCACCACCAAGAAAAAGGAATAGGAGTGTTCTGTAATAAGAAATAATGGGGTTTTGTGGGAGAATCCCAGAATATCACAGTGTTCACAGGCACTGACAAAACATTTAGAACAGAACACTTACTAACAAGTGGCATTTGGTAAGTGAACAGTCACATAAGCAGCTTTTCATCCAATCAGAAAACAAAGAAATAAAAATTATTCACATACATCATCACTCTGTGCATCTTAAATACTGAAAGTTGAATGACTACACCAGCTGAACCAATCCTTTGTGGACAGCTTTTAGATATGCTCCATTTAGATGCGTGCTCTGGCTTGCTTACAGTAAATTTATATGTCATGCATCTTCAAAGAAAGAGGTGAAAGCATTCACATTTCAGAGGGTAATGTGTTTTCCTAACCAATTCTTCTACTCATGCCTCTTCAAGTGAGAGTTTTGACTGAACATTGAATTGTGGACATTAGCAAGATGTGCTTTCACGTGAAATACTGTTGATGTGACCTCAAACTCATTGTATTTTTTTGCTTCTTGTTTTCATAAGACTATTTTTTGGCTCCTTGCCCAACCTAAAGAGGCAGGAAATGGGAGTATCAAAGATCTAACATTCCTTCTTGTGAGAGGAAGGGAGAAATCTCATGCTACTTTGTTTTTCTGAGTACAGTGTTTGCTCCATATTTCTGTACTACTTTTATGAAATTTTGTTATATTTCAGCCATCCCTTTCAGACACTTTTTTGGCTCCTCTATGCATTTCAAATCACAGAATAATGAAGGGATGGGAGCATCTTACTCTGCATCAGGTATGCATGCACTCTGCCAGTTTGTGTGTGTAGCAGTGTTTTCAATGTCCTGCAAGTGAGGCCATGAAGCAGTCTCACTTCTGTACAGACAGAATAATATTGATGAAGTGCCTAGTGAAGCACAACCCTTTGTTATTTCTCTAGCTTTTATTTTACAGAGCCTGTAACATAAAATATCTCCTGTGAATGACAGCCAGCTCATTCTCATGAAGTTGTCCTTACTTCCTTAAAGGTTTCACAAAAGTCTTTGCTACTGTTAAAAGCCCAATTATTTGAGATTTGCTAGCCTAAAAAATCTCATGCTTTAAGGTTATCATGCTCCCATAGCTCCAGTCATTCAAATCCTTTGGAGACAGGCACATCAGTTAGACTCCAGTAATAAGGTGCCTTTGCAGATCAGCAGCTAAATGCCCCATAAAGGACTGTAGATACATCCAGCTGCTGCTCTTAAAAATGAAACACAGCTTTGGAGACAGTAAAATTTTCTTTCAAGCTCATACCTGAGGTGGATGATAATGCATACAGCACAGAGGTAGTCTGGACAAAGATCTTCAAACACAGCTGTTTAAAATATGGCAGGTGATTGTAATGTTTTTAGTGTAGGTGTCTCACAAGTCAGGTGGCTGGTTCCCAGATGAGATCAAAGCTAACAAGTAAGGGATTAGTCGTAAAATCTGTGATGTGAATTCTGTTGAGGACTGTACTGTCTGCTTTCTTTGCTCTTTTATGGCAGGCAAGGAATTAGACTCAGCTGATGCAAAGCTCCCTTAAACTGTCTCCTTTCAGTCTTCACCAGGTAGCCTTTCTGAAAGTCAGCAAGTCTGAATTATGTGGAATATGCTAGATTTTATTAATGTGTCCTTATAGCTTTATATTTTTTTTTCACTTTCCCTTTGGGTGGATGCTTCCTGCCCTCACTTCCATCTTATTTTTTATTCTGCAGCATGTGGTCATTCTATCAGGAAATATAATCATCCTGGGTTTGGCTGGGATAGAGTTAATTTTCTTCTTAGTAGCTGGCACAGTGCTGTGTATCAGTTTTAGTCTAAGAACAATGTTGATAACACACTGATACTTCAGTTGTTGCTAAGAAGCATTTACACTAATGAAGGACTTCTCAGCCTCTCAAGCCCTGACAGTAAGGAGTGGGACAGTAAGCCAGGAGAGAGCAGAGACAGGACTCTTGACCCAAACTAGCCAAAGGGAAACTGTTATTATGAAAATTACTTTTGAAAATAAAAATTTGTGCAATATTTCAATGAGATCATCACTAATTTCTGGAATCATATTCACATGTTGGTTAAATCTAGATGAGTTATACAGGGGTGTCGTGGTTTAAACCCAGTTGGCAATTCAGCCAAGCAGTCGCTCGATCACTTCCCCTCTTCCTCCCCCCCAGCTCCTAGAGGGAAGAGGAGGAGAATCGAAAGAATGTAACTCCCACGGGTTGAGATAAGAACAGTCCAGTAACTAAGGTACAACACAAATCACTACTGCTACCACCAATAATAATAACAATGAGGGAAGTAACAAGGGAAGAGAATACCATCACCCACTGACCAATACCCAGCCTGACCCAAGCAGTGATCTAACTCTTCCGGGTAACTTTTCCCAGTTTATATCAGTGAGCATGATGTGCTGTGGTATGGAATACCTCTTGGTCAGTTTGGGTCAGGTGTCCTGTCTCTGCTTCCTCCTGGCTTCCCCTCCTCCCTGGCAAAGCATGAGAATCAGAAAGTCCTTGGTCAGCATAAACATTACTGAGCAGCAACTAAAAACATCAGTTTTATCAGCGCTGTTCCCAGGCTGGAAGTCAAAACCACAGCACTGCATCAGCTACTAAGAAGGAGAAAAATGACTGCTACTGCTGAACCCAGGACAAGGGGCCAAACTGACATATTTGACTAATATTTGACTGATATTTCCTTTTTCTTCTGTTTTTTGTTCTTTTTTTTTATTATTATTATTTTTTAGTCCTGCTGCTATCTGTAAATTTATATTCTGTATCCATACAAAGACCTCTTGCAGAAACACCAGAAAAAGGAAATTTTGAGAATGTTACCTTACCTCTGGACAGCATTAATTTCACTGGCTTGCATTTTTCAAGCCTTTCTCACTGTTTCCCTTGTGACAGATGTAATGCACATACTAGAGCCAAGTATTTACAGCCATCTCCTTTCCCTCCTTTTTGGCTTGTGCACACACCCCTGAGGAGTGTGCACACAAAGCTCAAGGAAGACATTAGCTTAGGCTTTAGTGAATACAGAAAGCATGAGATTTACAGTACTTGCCAACAAAATTCATTGTTTGGTTCCAGAATACATTATGTTGTTCCTGGTTGTGGTCTAGGGGTTAAAGCCGGAAAGCAGGATTCCAGGGACCTGGCTTCTTTCCCACAGAATTGCTCTGTTTGAAAGTTTCACTGCCTCAGTTTACTCTTCGTAAAGTAATAACTGTAATTCATTTCTCCCCATGTACTGCTGATATTTCTGGTACTCTTTGGAACCCTAAATAAACGTTAGGAAACTCATTGCAGCAGCATAGAGGCAGGCAAAAGGGTGACTTACGACATACTTCACAACTGGGATAACATGGGAAACAATAGTCAAATAAAATGGAGAGGCAAGACTATGTAAGAAAGATGAATGTTTATGGAAGACTTTAAGAGATAATTGTAGAATCATAGAATAGTTAGGGCTGGAAAGGACCTTAAGATCATCTAGTTATAATACTAAAACCATTCTTCTAGCTTCTGTCACTGGCCAGAGCACAGACTTTCCAAGCATGAACATGACATTCATCTCCTTTGTTGTCTCCCCTATACTCCCCAGCTTGTAACAGAGTTAGATTCCTAAAAGACAGCACTACATGTTTTCCTCAGAAAATATATATTTAAATGTATGCATATATATGTATAAATGTTCAGTGGGTAGCAGGAGATAAATTTTCCCTATTTTCATTAGCCACTTCTCCTGAGCCAGTGTGAGACCCTGTGTAAACAGCTGGGATCTGTTCCTCTGGGACTTCAAGCCTCAGCAGAGATGAGGACCCTTTTCTCCTACTCTACATTTTCCATTGAGTGGTCTCACGCTGCAGCACAGCACTTAACGAAGCCCCCCACATGGGAGAATGGTAAGGGAAAAGAAAGAAGTATGGCTTGCTTTTACCATGTCCTCTCCCTGCTGCTGAAACATGCCACTCCAGAGGGAAAGGCACAGAGCCAAGATTGGCTGTTCATAGTTAATTTTGTGGATACCATGAAATCACAGCATGTTTACAGAATTTACGGCTCCTCGTTTGAGCTTAGTTTAACCTGGCAGGCATTTGGAATAGCTATAGAGTAGCCTTAGCATATTACCTGTCTTGATTGTAGTTGTTACAAGAAACACCTTTCACTTCAGGCGTATTTTCACACTGGATTGTTCAGGTATAAAATCCAACTATCTTGCTTAATTATAACCTTTCCATGTTCAGACTGTGGTTGGCTCAACTCTCACATGATGGACATTTGGATAATAGTAATACCATGTTGTTTGACCTTAATTAAAACCTCTTCAAACTTTTGGAGGTTATGTCAGATTTCCAAGAACTGCTGTCTTCTGCTTCTCCTCTAGATGCCTCTGGTACTTTGCAAGGATTTTGTTCTTTTCACATGAGCAGAGACAGAGGTTTGCAAGAAGTGCATATCTTCCTTCTTTGAATTCAGAGAGGTCTCCAGCACTGCAGAATATGCATGTGAGCTTAATTCAGTGATTTATATTATCTCTATAAGTTCATACCCAGGCAACATCCTGGGACTCATAGCTAACAGACTTTGAACTCCATGTAATGTCTTCTGCTTAATGGATAATATCTAGTTCCTTAGCTCTGACTCTGTGATTAATGAATGATGATGTATTCTGCTCTATTTTGCTGCCCTCACACCCCCTGCCTTTGAGTGGGTCAAGAGCAATGAGGATTTCCTGGAGATTCAGGAATAAATGTCATTCAGCCTTACTCACACAAATGATTTCTAGAGCTGTAGATCTAATTCTCTCCCCACACTTTCATGCAAACTAAAACTACATGCACAAATATTTTGGGAAAATACATGCATTATATCTGCACCTGTTTTTTCAGACATGGATGGTGCTAGTTAAAAGCTGAGTACTCTGATGTCAGGGGAAAATGTTCTGCAACACACTGACAGCTGGATGCAGGAAGAGCTACAGCCTGCAGCTCAGGACTGGCAGGAATCTGAGCCAGTGCCATGGCAACAAGCATCAGTACCTGTCAGGAGCCTGGAAGTCATGATATTCATGGCTTGTGTTATTGCTGTGCATTTGTGTCACTGACGTTGAGGCCACATTGCAGTTTACGTTACAAAGACATGCTGCCTATACAGAACTGATTCTGGGTGGACTTTGATGTTGAAGGTTACAAGAACAGATTCCCTCTCTAAATATTCAAACTGCATTTAAATCATACATATCAATGTCCTTAAATAAAAATTAAACCTGACTGTGTCTGCAGGGATTTGTGGGAGGAAAAATCATAATCTCTATTTGCTAACTGGTGAGCAATTAGCCAGTTATGCTAAAGGACTTTTGAAACACATTAAATTGACTAACAGACAAAGCTGATTTGTAAACAAAATGGCTGGATGTTCAGGAACCAATTAGAGGGAGGAAATTAGCAGCAGCTGGGAGGCTGTCCAGAGTCAGACTGTTGTCACAAGGAGGCTGGAGCATTGATGCTTTATTAGCTTGTTTTGTTAAGTATGAGCTAAAGACAAGGTTTTTAAAAATATGAATATACTTGTATATTTATTTATGAAATATACTTTATGTATGTAATGAATATTTTATAGAGTAGTAGATACTTATGCAATATATAATATACTACTTAATTTTGCCTGGTATTTTAAATAAAATTAAATCAATTATTTCATTAAAATTCCTGCTTAAATATCACGTTTGGAAATAAAGTAATATGCAAAGTACTGTTTGAAAGCATTTATCCTTTTTCAAATATACTATTCTCCTATATATAAGAGTGCCCTGTGAACCATACTCTTGTACTCTCAGGGCTGTAGTGGCATAGAGCATATTTGTATTGCTCTTCCAGCTTATTCTTCTGCAGATGAGGCTACACCCTAGCAAAATTATCCAATTAACACAAAGGTAATGTTTATTTTGAGGGAACTTCAGAAAAATAGGTGCTGTTACTTAAGCATTTTAAAATGGCAGAGGGTCACGTTCTTCTGTGGTACAACAAGAATGATGAAAGTGTTTATTGGAAAACAGTGAATCATATCTGATATAATACTGGCTTCAATATGTGAAATATCACAGAAAATCTCATCACAAAGCCATGGACAGTTGTGAGTCTTTGCTATATTTACTCAGGAGAGGAATCAAATCTACTAAACTTCAAGAAAGGTCTTGATTTCTCTGTCTTTATTGCAGCAGACACTTTCAATCTAGTCAGATGCATGTGAGGAGTTGGGCCCTTCTCTAACTGTCCCCATTCATGTACTTCACTCTATGAAGAGTTGAAGCCACTCACTTCTAGCAAAGTCAAAGGAAACATTAGGAGAACAGGGAGGATTTTCAGCACAGATGAAGAATTCAAAGTCTGCCTTAGTAACGAATCCTACTACCTTTCATATTTACTAATTTCTGTAATGAGAAATTTATGCAGAGAAGCATAAATATATATAAAAATATAAATGCTGTAGGTGTATCTCAACATCTTGGATAAAAAAAAATACACAAGATGTTGCTACCTATTACCCACATCTTTTCTGGTTCTGATTGTTTCTTTTTAGCTTATCATACAAAAGTTTCTAGATAAATCATTGCCTTGGCTGAGAAATCAGCCTCTAATCAAGATTTCCTGACAGCAGAGCTTTAACTTATCTATTTTCTCCTGTATTAAATGTGGAATATGATCAAAATAATTTCAGTCAAAATCCCAGTTGGAGTCACCTAACAGATTCACATCCTTTAATGAACTCAGAGCCTTGAAAATCCACATTCACTTAATTATCTCAATGCATATTTTGTTTAGATAATATCTGTTTTCAAGTTTATATTTTGTTTATTCAGGAACCCTCTTTTATTCCATCTGTGAACGCTCTTCAAATTGCAAACTCTCATTCATTTGGATCAGAAAATGAGATGCATTCTTTGGACCCACAGTACCCCTGAGTAAGTCAAATAGGTAGAAAGGACTGATGCTAGGAGGAAGTGGGGAGTGTAACACAAGGCTGAGCCTTGTGAGTGGAGCTATTTTGCACAAGAGTCTGGTAAAAGCTGCCTGGGCAGCCGGCTGGAGCACAGGCAACTGTACCAGCTGCCCACAGCTTTACATGACACAGTAGGCACTGTTGATTTAAACAGTCTGATGAATGTGACCTCCTGAATGAAATGTTAGTAATTATTCAGTATAGACAGACAAGGCTCACATTAAAAACATTTCATAGCAAGTTTTTTATAATTATTTTTATTTGTTTGTTTTGAAAAGGAGAAGGTTAGTTAATTTTCAAATCAGGTCTTGTTTCTTAACACTAATACTCAGCAGATGTTCCCTACTAGAGTGATCTCAACCATCTATCTCGTGCAGTACTTCTTCCTGGGGAGAAATAAAAATACAGACAGCTCTCAAGTAGGTGTGAAAAGGATAAAAACCAAAGTGTGAGATGTCAATAATCATTTTCCTTGTAAAACCGTGATCACTGCATCTGTTAAATTAGGGAGAAGACCTAGAGGGATACAGTTGTCCTTCACGGAAGATTTATCATAGAAAGATAATCCACCAGCATCTCATTAGTAATCACACTTTTGATCTTTCTTCAGGTTTAGTGGAAGGAGATGCTCTTATGTAGCTGTTACTCGTGCTTGAAGAAATACTTTTGCTTAACATCCAAGCTTCAGTAAGAATTAAGATGAAAAGAGAACTCAAAGATACAAGTCCCTCTGAAATTTCCATCCAAACAGTGACAAGGCAAAAATACAGCCACTGTAAGTGCAAGTGGAAAGATGTCAAAGGAAATAAAGTACTGTCATGTTTTTATGAACAATAACACTGTGAAGGCTACTCCTCTCTGAAAAATAGCTGTAAAGTGTCAGCTGTAATACTGAAAAGAGCTTGGATCAGCCACAGGGAAAAAAAAGACTAACATCTTATGAGCATGCTATTTGCAGGGATCACTTTCAGTATGTAAATTAAGTTATCACTGAGTGTTATTAGATTCATGCAACACTAAAAATAGAAGTTGATAATTAAGTCTTTCTTGTAGTCTCAAACTATAATTTATCAAGACCACCTACCACAGACATGTAGAAAATGAGCAGATTAATAGGTAGCCATTTCAATGTATATATTTAGCTTAGAGCTATTTTAGGCTTTCATTACCATACTATCATCTAAGAGCTTTTTAAGATAATTGGGCAAGGGGTTCCATAAAGGACTTCATGTTGGCTCTTGCTCTCATTTTCATACTTCAGTATAGAAGCCTTTGCTTTGGCTATAAGAGGACTCAGTTGAATGTATGGAAGAAAATTTTACAACTGAATGTGCATTTTGCACAACTCCTTTTCCCTTTCTTAGGAGTTTCAGTTGGCAGGAAAAATTTATAGCTACCTTTTCACCTCCACATTTGTAAAAGGGAAATGTAACTATCAGAAGATTGTTTAGTTAAAATACCAGCAGCAAAAGAGTGTCCATGAAATATTAGATCATTTCAGAAATCACTCATTGCTCTCCTATAGCTCAGATATGTAAGAAGAAACGAAGTTGAAAGCTTATAGTGAAGCAATAATTTAATCAAGTCGTGGAATGGGATTATTGCAATGAGACTATAAAGCACCTGGGAAAGACAGAATATTATTATCCACCCTGATAATGCCTATGGTTTTCATGACATAAGGTTAAATGCTGAAATTAAGGCAACAGGCAAATCATGTAAGAATAAAAATAACAGCAATCAACACTCACAAATAGAGAAGTAAATAGTTACTTTTAGCTGGCTGTAAAACTAAGTCAACCCATTTGCTGAACCAAACTGAACAAAGTAACGGAAAAATTTAGTGAAAAAGGGAAACAATGTAAGGTGAAGTAAATTTTTATGCATTTACTATTTTCTTTAAATATCATCTTTTTCTGGCTGATGATATGACTGAGGAATCTGATTAAAAGTCAAATACCTTTCCAGTGTATTTTTATAATCTCTGTATTTTGGAGATTCCTTTTTCAAATAGTTCCTGTCTGTGTTGCACCTAAAAAAGTCTTAGCTTGTTTTCAACGCTGTACTTCAAAATCTTAAGCTTCGCCTCATATAAACCAGCAAATATTCACTAAATAGTTCTAGATCTGTTAAACATCTATTACAACGGAGGCTTTCTTCACTTTCCGTACTGGCTGGGGCTTTGTCTAGGAATTTTTTTTTTTTGCATTTTTCCTTTTTTTTTCTCAATATCTCCCTTTTGACATGTTTACAACAGGAAACTTTTGTTTAAGTGTGAAGAAAGTTTATTACAGGTGGAAAATTACTACATTCTGGATTATATCTCTTCCTCTGAAATTCCTACCTGGTCAAATCTATTTACAATAGGTTTTTTCTTCAGCTCTTTGCTACTTTTTCATGTGCTTGATGGCTGTTTGGTCCAAGAGGATTGATGTATTTTTTCTGCACTGTGTGTTGACATACAATCAGTGATGCAGTTTGGCTTAAGTCACTGGTGGCTTAAACCACTGACGGCCCTTGAAGACAAAGATCAGGGATGCAGCCTTTTAAAAGAAATTACTTCATATCTGTTAGGATTTCAATGCCCAAACACAAGCTTATGGCAGCTTTTTTCAGTCAGGGATGGGTTTCTAAGCATAATGGGACCACTGTTACTACTGTCTCAGTAGCTGGGCTGGGAGTAAAAGATAGAAAAAGAGCAGTAGCTGAACTGAGGATATTTGACAAATATAGAAATTTTCACTTCTGGTAAAATCACTCTTTACAGGGTCTGGCAGATTCACCTCTCTAAACCATGACTGATGCCTTCCATTAGCAGCAGAGTAGTTATTTTCTTTGGATTTCAGAAGTCTAAAGTTGAAGGTGTCTTGGCAGAGCAGGTCATTGTAATACTCCAGAGGTTTCTGGCACTGTATTGGTTCTCTTCAGCTTGTTTTGATTTTCTACTTTTGTTGTCTCTTACTTTCCATTCTCTATTTGACAGCATACAGGCCATCCTACTTCTCCTCAGTCATCTCTAACGGATATCCTTTATAAGTATTTTCCTTATGCCTGCTTCCTCCAGTGACTGGCTTTAGGCTAGAGGGAGAAAAATCAGTCATTTTCAAGTGATTATTTTGATTTTTCTGCTGAGATTTTTTTCAGAACAAAGTAACCTTTTTTTAATGCTAACAATAATTAATATCCAAAATTTTTTGCACTGCCACAAAATTTAAAATTGCTCCACTGAAAATAAGGAAAACAAAGAGAATAATTTCGAACATTTGAAATTATAGTGCTGCCTGTGTTTTGTTTTTCATGACAGTGTGTCAGTAGTATTTCAGTCAGCTTAGTGTCCTGCAGCTCTAGTCACTCATTTCCCAGCTAGACCTGTTGGTCTCCTGGCCTAGAGGGGTTTATTCCTATGGAAACCTGAATGTAAGAGGGATTAGAGGAGGCGTTATACACTAAAGCCTTATAAAAATGGATTTTGACATAGTGAGCTCTTTCCCACTGCCCCAGTGTAGCATGGGTGTTCTCATGTCTTTATCTGTAGCCATCAAGGAAAAATGAGAGATAAGGGCTTTTACCCCACCTCTGCTATTTTCTCTTGGCTGTTTCCTGGATGATGTCTCCTTGTATAAAATCAGTTCCCCAAGCATGTAGATGTGCTTTACAAGGATGTTCCCTTCATGATGCAGGGAAAATCAAATGCTGTCTCTAAAATCAGTTCACAGCTATAGCTGACCCTATAGTAAGGAATCAAAAAAAAGTGTCTCTGCAACCAGAAAGAAATTTCCACTTTTAGTTCAGAGTAACATAAAGCTGGTCTCAGTTGGCTTTGAAAGGGAATAAAAGGATATGGGGATTCTCTGTCTTCTTTTTCTTGGTACCTCCCAGTCACCTTTAACTTTAAGTCTGGTGCTCATAATCATTCTAAAGAGCACACTCTATCATAGTACATATTTATATAATGCAAGGACAAACAGTTTTTGGGGTGTCATTTGCCTTAAACAAAAGGATTTTTTTTTAAAGGTCTCTGAATTAAAGAAACTATTTTTTTAATTAACTTGGGCATGGTGAATGTCAAAGATTGTATTTCATGTGCATGCTGCTAGAAGCAAAAAAGGAAATCACAGTGATTAAAAGGCTTTTATTTGTCTTCAATAATTTTCCCAAGGTAGAAAATATTAATTATAGGTCAGCAAATAACTCTTAAATTTATCTACCAGGACTACAGGCCGTTAGGGAGGTAGAGAAAAAATAAATGAGTAAATAAACAAAATTTTATAAGTTTATACACTATTTTATAATGCAATAAATCAAGATATATAGAAAACTTTAGTTAAGTAAGTTTATTGCAAAATCTGAGGCATGCTGTGCTTCTTTTATAAAATAGTCCTTTCGATTGTGTAAATTGTTAAATTTAAGGACAGCACAACTTGCATTCCACAGATAATGAAGACTATAATATTTAATACATATTTAAAAGCTTAGGTTAGTCATAATGTTATAGAGACATTGAGTCTTACTTCTTCCTTTCCTCAGCAGGTATAATCTTCAATATCCCTATTAACTGGGGAGTGCAAGAGTACATATCTATTTTAATTAATTTGTGTAAAATTTGTGCAAATGGGTTTTGAATTTAGCTACTCATTGTAGCTATCCATTTAATATTAGCCAAGGAGATAAAGAATTGCAAACACACATTGTCTGGAATTATGTGAATTTTTTGCCACACTTGAGTGGAAATACTTTGACCTGTAATATGCCAGTTTACATATTCCTAGTGAGTTAATAGACATAAAACTGTTCCTTTCAAGAGGATGCTACATCATTTAAGAGCTTAAATTTAATTGAAATTCATTGATTCTAACTTTCTTAAAGGCCATTCAAAGGTTTTGGTTTTTGGTTTTGTTTTTTTTTTTCTTTTTCTTCTACAGCTTTCTTTCTCTTCAGGAACTAAACTCTCTTCAGGGAGAAGAGGGAGGTGGCAGAAGGCTAAGTTAGGTCACAGCATAAATCAGATGTGGGGAGAGGAGAGGGAGTACCACATTATCAGCTTCAGGCCAAGGCTAATGTGAGACTTTGAGTCTCACAATGCAGTACCAATTTTTGGCTCACAAGAAAACGAGGTGTAGGTCCTCAGCAGTGTTCAGTCTGGAGTTAATAGCTCTCTCAACTAATCTAAACTTTTTTTTAACATACCTTTTAGAAGGCGTAACCGTGGGGGGTTTTGTTTTATTTTTCACAAGTTTAAGAGGGTTTTAGCTGGGGCATCCATGCTAATACTGTATCTATACATCTATATATCTAATATCTATATGCCAGAGTGTTTGTGTTATTGACAATGCAGCTGTTTGCATTCTTCATTCTCTCACTCTGCTGACAGAAATCAGCCTATATGCAGTGATCCCATTCTTCATGGGTTCTCTTTTAGTTTCTCATGTTACTATACTACTATTACTAGCAAAGTACAGCCCCCCGAATGAGATAGTTTTCTGGTGCTTACATGAATAGTAAAAAGTTTGCCAGGTTTCTCTGTGTCTCAAATTACAACCATTGCACAATATGAGCTTCATGTAGATGATACATTAACTGTAGGTAGCCTAGTAAGCATTTTGAATTCTATAGTCAAGGTTTGTGATGCTGAATGAGTTTGTATTCATTGCTGTCCCTAATATCAATGGAAAACTTTATCTGGTTTCCAGGGGAGAAATGCCAGACCTTCTAACACCAGTCATATGAAATCATATGAATTACCTATTTCACTGACTTATGCTATTCAGTCCATCACATATTGTGCAAAATGAATAAAAAGGATTACTAATTAACAGCAGATCATGTCAAACTGTATCCATTGCTCACTTGCTATGGGAACTGTCACACCTATTATAGCACTTGCAGTGCATTTAATAGCCAGGACACTTCTTCAGTTGTTTGTAGGTGAAAAGGGAGATAATCTGCATTGAGTGCAGTATTCACCTTTCTTAAAGCACTACTGAGTGAAGTAGGGAGGAAATGACAACTTTTTGTTAAGACCTCTTCCAGACTACAACTATACATTTCTGTGGGTAACTCCCCTACATAATAGTTGTGACAGAATTAATATTAACATGGACCACTAAAAAAGTGTTCCTTTTCCTTTCAAACAGCCATGTACTTCAAAGCATGCATTTCATGTACCCCACTGTTGCAGGCAGTGTGAGAAGGCTTCAACCTGGTTTATATATTCCTTAATGTACTCTTTCTTCATTTAAGGTTCAGTATCTCTGGCACATCTGTAAAAATGTCCTTTGCAACTCTCTGCAATCTGCCTTATTTATAAATACTGAGAGATGGTTTATAGTGCCTCCTATTTCCACCATACACACACAGAGGTAAAATTACAACCTGCCATGTGAAAAAGAACAACTTTAATTTCCTGATTTTGTCCAGCTTAACTACTATTATAAATATCTCTACCTGGTGATTTGCAGTAATTAATAGCACTTGTCGATTGAAGTTTTCTTCTTCTCTTTTGAGAACTGACAATACAACCTAAGTATTTTTGCCTAGTTGGCCTTGACAGACCTGTTATGCTGGCCTCAACAGTATTTCACTAGGCTCATGCCATTGATAATTAAATTTGTCTTAGAATTTGGTTGAATGTTAAACTATCGAGAAGGAAAAAAAATACCTCTTATGCTCTGATCACCTGTAAGGAAAGGAAACCCTTATGTGCATTTTTACTTTTTTATCTGTGGGAGACATTACAGATAAACAATTTTTTTTTTGTATTTTTGTAATCACAAAGAGAGAAAGAAAAGCAAAAATAAACAGTTCTCTTGGAAATCCGAGTTCAAATCTTGTAGAAGACGATGAAGTGCATATGAATTGCATCAGCCTACGGCCATAAAACAAACACAGACTTGGACAATGAGACAATTTATTTCCCATGAAGTTTTTAAATGGACTAACTGAACTTTCACTTGGAAAACTTGCTCTTCTTGTTGCCCTAAAAATGGTCTCAAGTGTCTTTGTTTCAGATTCAGTAAGAACTCAGGCTCCTAATTCCTCCATCAGACTTGAATGTCTGATAAGATCAGAGTTAGGTACCTGGATTCTGGAATGAGTCTGTATTTTTATATCTGTTGTCCCATTTTGAATGTGTCCTTTATCATATTGAATTTGAAGATTTTAAAAGACCTTGAACTTATTCATTACAATTCCAAAGTGTTTGAATAGTATCTGTATGTTCTACATGAGGGTGTAAGGAAAAATATATATTTCTTCCATACCAATATTCATTGCCTTGCTCCCCGATTTATTTATTATATTTAGGGAAGATGGGAGGCTGAAGTTACTGTGTACATGCACAAGTGCTTCTGTGTGTTTGTGTGTGAAAGCATACAGATGAATTCAAGTAGTTTGAGGTAAACAGATAGAACTCTCACAGTCTTTCCCACAGCTGCCAGAGATTTTGCTGTGAAATGCTTCTCTTAGAAAGGAACAAAGACTTTTAGGCTCAATGGCTGCTTTTGCCCAACGCAAATCCCTTTCTCTTTTTTTAATTTTTTTTTTTCTTTCCCTTCCTCAGTGCAACTCAGCGCCTTTTGGTATCATGGTTGGAAAGTAAGGATGCAAATGAACTCTCAGATGCCCACACTTAGCCTCCTCCAGTGTATTGCTAGAAACTAGATTTTATTTTAGGCAAAAACCCCCAACATATAAGCTCCCCTTTTTTTCCCAGGTTGTCCAAACTCAATGCTGTGAACTCCCCTATGGCTAAAAATCATAAGGCATTGCTTTGCTTGGTCAGAAGTAGCTCATAGATGAGGGTGATAAAATACTGGAATAGGTTGCACAGAGAGGTGGTGGATGCACCATCCCTGGAGCTTTCAAGGCCAGGCTGGATGTTGCTCTGGGCAACTTGAAATAGTTGAATATGTTCTTGCTTTTTGCAGCGGGGTTGGACTAGATGTGCTTTGAAGGTCCCTTCCAACTCAAACTATTCTCTGATCCTATATGGCAACTCTTCAGGCACCTCATGTCCCCACTGCAGCACAGAAAGGAACAGGTTTTGATGCTGAACCCCTGTGATGCAGGCACAGCAGCCTATGCAGATAATTTCATTTTGCAAGCATGGATTCAAATTGACCTGAAGAGTGTGTTAGATGATGTACATGTAGCATATGAAAGATTTGAATGTGTGATAAATTTCACACAGCTCAGGACCTCAATATGACCACTCCTGCCTTATGCAATAAACTGGACTAGTCACAAAAATGTTTTAAAGTAGATGTCAAGGTAACTTTCATTAAAAGGAAAGTAAATTTTGAAGACATATATAAAAAATACCCAACACAACCTATTTCTTAACATTTTCATGGAAGGGAGAGGGTGATTGTTTGGGGATTTTTTTAAAACAACTGAGTTTTTTAAAAATTTTTGAGCAGCTAATATTTTAGATATTACTTTCTGAGCAGTACTAGATTTCTTTTTCTAACTTTTAACCTTGTTAAGAAAAAGAAAAAATCCTAAGCATTCAATGTGATTCAATCCTTCTGTGCATCTAAATTATTGCACTCATGGAAACAGAAGTATCCAATTTTTTTTGTTCCTGAGCACACATACCTAATTGACTAACAGGGTATATTTGAGATCCACAGGGAAATTTCAATAGGAAAAAAAAAAAAAGAACACCCCTCCAATGCATACAGAAACTAAATTGGAAGCATTCTGAACCTGAATATTTGAATTATTTCCAAGCCCTTCTCTTGGCTTAGAAATTTCTCAATTTAAATTCTGCTTATATTCAATACAATGCTTCTGGATACAGCTATATGTTCATTTGAGCCATGATTAAGAGCAAGTTTGTCGTTAAAATTGTTGACTATTCAGAAAGTTAACATCTCATTACCTGCATTTTTTTCTCTTGACTCATGGCTTGAAACTCTTAGAGATCTTATGATCAGGAGACAACCAGGCTCATTGATGAGCTTGTAGGCAGGTGTATACTGGCTTTGGCTAAGGTGGTTGATTTTCCTCTTAGCAACTCATATGGATTGGATTTGTGATTAAACAGTGCTGATTACACAGCAGTGTCTTAGCAGTTCATGAGCAGTGCTTGCGCAGCATCAAACATTTATTTATGTGTTTCCCCCCCCCTCCTCAAACCTACCCTCTGCAGCAAGTAGGCTGAGGGTGCACAAAAATCTAGGGGGGGACACCACCAAGACAGATGACCCAAACTGACAAAAAGAGATACTTCATACCAAATGATGCTGTATTTGGCAAGAAAAGCTTGGAGGAAAGAAGAAGGAATGGCAGACCTTCATGTTTATGGCATTTGTAACCACTGTGCATGCCAAGGCCCTGCTTCTCTAAGGGTGTGGCTGGATACCTGCCTGCCAGTGGGAAAGGGTGAATAAATTCCTTATTTTACTTTCCTTATACATAGAGCTTTGCTTCACTTGTTAAACTGTCTTTGTCTCAATCCATCCTGATGTTTCTCCTCTGATTCCCTCTCCTACCTTGCTGGGGGGTCAGAAAGCAAGGAGCTGTGGGGGTGCCTACCTGCTGGCTTGGCCAATGCCCTGCAGCAGGTTAAATGAAGTAACAGCAAGCCATACAGAAAGTCAGAAATAAATACACATCTGAGAGTAGCTTCATAAACTGCAAATGAGCTTTAGTGACACATCTGAATCTCTTTTAGGGGAAAGTTAACACAACACAAACCCCTGTGCTATGTATTACTAGGAAAGAAATGCTGGAGACAAGCACAATAATGTTCAGCCACCAGTGGTTTAATCTTACCTGGTTGACTTTCCCTGTGAGAGGAAGACAAGCACTCATGTAACCAGGCACTGAGCAACCTACACTCCTTCAAGATATTAGTTTTTCTCTTTTCTCTGAAACTCATTACTTTCTCTAAATGTGGACACAATGCTGCCAGGATGTTATGCTTGCCAGACTAAAACCTGAGGTGAGGATCCAATAGTAACAACACAGATATCCTTCCTGTGAACCTGGTAAACTCAGTGCTCAGGGGGGAAGGAAAAAAAAGTCTTCACAGGAGCAAAAAGACCAATAAAGAATCAGCATGTGTAATGCCTCAAAGTCAGCTACACTGGAAGGACTAGTATTACAATAAACACTTTCACTTTCTTGGGTACATAAGAATAATCTCACTCTCCATACTTAAATGATAGGGTTTCAATAAACCACAAACCACACACCATCATGTGCACAGTATTTTTCAGGCATACAGTGCTAATCAGAACAATCCCTCTTCACTTGTCAATTCAGGACCTTAAATTCTGTTCCTTTAGTGGAATACTTTTCCTTGGTTCAGTTAGGCATGCCCATAGCTGTCACCCTTTCCATCGGTTTTCACATGAGAGCAAACCAACAGTAAAGGCAAACTGTAGATTGTTTAAATATTGGCACAAAGTTTTAAATGCTTTAAATGGTAAAACAAAACTGCTGCAGGAAACGTAGGTGTTCAAGGGCAGAGTGACTGAGCCAAGGGAGTTCTGTTTAAACTTAACAATTTATCACTTTCCTTCTTATTTTCCTCCCATGCAGACATGAGCTAGAACCAAACTGTCAAACAGGACTAGAGATAATCAATATCACATGTGAAAAATGTAGCCAGCAATATCATACTTTCTTATGGTCTCTTATGGGTACAGATAACAATAACAACATTGCACAAATGATGCTCCCGAAAATGTTCCTCCAATGACCCTTTGAGCAGCAATACAGAAATGCTATATGAAACTTGCAGGCTATTGCCCTTTCTTTCCCTCTCAAAATTTCTGAGAAGCCCTGCTCTGAGTTTAATTTAATTCATTCAGTTTTTGCTGTGACTGTTTGTAACAGCAGTATTTGACTAAAGACAAATGCAGAATTAGTGAGGAGTAACTGCTTGGTGCTGACTCTTAGTTTAATACTTGCCATGCACAGAAATATTCACTGTCACTGAGGGAAGAACCAAGCTGTTGAGACAAAATAAATGAGACTCAAATCCCACTAAAAACACAGGCCACAGAGGATGCAAGAGAATTTTTTGTGGAGGCGTATTAGATCATCATATTCACACCAGCAAAGCCTAACAGCTCACATGACAAACTCATGCTGGACCCAAACTGCTACAGCAGGCTGAAGAGGAGCTGCAGTATTACCATGAAGAAGTTAGTTCAGCATGATAATGCTGAAGGGATTCATCCATAAATGAGCAACATGAAGTGCTAGCATGCCCAAGATAAAAGGCTAGAATCATGTCTATGGCCACATCTAGCTACGTAGAGACAATGTTATGGAAGAATTGATCTCTTCCGTCAGATCTGCACCCAGGTGCTGCCTTCATAGTGCTAACCCTGCAGAATAAGTGCAGCTGAAGATCAAAACTTTTAGTCAAATGCACTGGGATTTCTTTTCTACGTTTCAAGAACAGCAGAGATCCAGGCACAAAATGTGATGGGTGGAGTGAGTTGCACCTTTTCAAGGAGTGCCATAAGTCAAAAGGGCTGTGACTCAGAGTCACTATTGCCACTGAATCACTGTGCTCCAATTTATGCTAGGCAGAGTGTCACATCTGCATATTACAGTACCTGATAGTCCTCAGCTGTCCAATACCCTTTTATGCAGAAATCTCCTTACCTATGAAACACCTAAGGAGGGAAAAATTCTGCAGGTTACCGTAGGTTCTGGTTTTGTACTTTATGAACTCTATGGTGGGTGACTGCAGAATAATGCAGGCTGCAGATGATAAGACTCAAGCTTCACCTCATTCAGTGCAACTTCCCAAAGGCTTCATGGATACCTCTGTTGTTCACTTGGGGAGTAAATGAAGTTCAAGGTTGTGGGCAAAGGAAACTTGTGGTTAGTGAAACACATGATCCTCACATGGAGGTGGAAAAAAAATTATTAAATCTCTGCAGTTTCTCAGTTGAATTTTGCATGATGGGAGAAGCTGACCAAATACCTCACAGTGTTTTGTAATGAAAATGAAATAACTACTGTTATCCTGTTCCACCACAGCTTCTTACAGGTAGGATGCCACACTTTAGGGCTTTTGTTCAGAAGTGAGTCTTTCTAAAGAAAGGTTCTATTCTCTCATCTTCCCTGTAAAAATATAAGTTGAGTTTGCTTGAAAATCGGTGATACTTTACATCAAAGGATTTACCACAGCTGCCTCAAATCCAACTCCAGTGAGAAGCCTGGTGCTATGTTAACAAAAATGGAACTGTAGTCCATTTAAGGCTTTTCAGCTGTGTAAGCAAAACTGAATCTTGTTGCCTCAAAGGTGAGGGCAAAATAACTTGTCACAGCAGGGAGTCAACATAGTGCTTTCTCTTCCCTTTCTCCACCACCCTCATGTTCCCAGTCCAGCTAGTGATCTTAAAAGCCCAAGCCAGCTGGGGTGAGCAGGGCTCCTTGGATGCCTTTCTGGGCTGGGGCAACAAAGTGCTGTCCTCTGCAGTGGGGCTGCAGCCACCGTTGGGTTTTGGGTACCTCTGGACAGCGGCAGGAGGAGCATGCAGGATGGGGCCATGAGTGCATCCTGCATTCCTGTCTAGCTGAAAGCTTGCCCTGAAGGTGTGCCAGCTCGGTACTCACAGGTAGCAAAGGCTGCAAAGTCTGCATTCATCTTAAGCTAGAAGGTGTTATATAGGAAGTCATACCAGGCGTACTATTTGCAGTGTCTTTAAAATACCGAGTGCTGGCTTCTGCACAGAGATTGGCCATATGAGACATTTCCCTAGGAAAACAGCTGCCCTATAGGACTTCTGTATTTTCGAAATCATGCAAAACTTGAGCTTAGAAAAGAAAGTTTATTTGTGTCACCTTGATAATACAACATGTAATTCCTACTTGTCAGAAAAATAGTCTTATTTCTTCTAGGAGACATTAGGCAAAAGGGAAAAGATTGCAGTTTTAACATCCTCAATATATTTTGGTTTAAGAAATTTAAACATTACAAATACACAAAAAATTACATAGAAAACAATATAATTTTCCTTTCTTCTACTAACAAAGTTAAACTTTGTGTTTGTGCTTGTATATGAATGTATATTTGTGTATGCTTTTTTATATAAATGATGTATATTGTGAAACCACACTTGTTACATTTCCAGTTTAGTGAAAATACTGGTAAAAATCACTAAAAATGAAACATTCTTAACTACATTATAGTCTTAGGTTTTTTTTAACAATTTGAAGATTTTGTTTCAAAAATTTCCAACTTGAGATACACTTTGTTGTGTGTAAACATAAGGATGCAAGGACAGTGTATTTTTCATTAGGTTCTGCTTTCAAAAATATATTCTGTTTTCTAATTACATGAATATGAAGAAGGAAGAAGGAAATAACTACTAATTATATAAAACAACTTTTTTTTTAATTGAGAGTGGAGGAGAAATTCATTCATGGTGCTATAAAGTATATGTGAAGCAATTATACCATCAGGATTTCTTTCTGTGCCTAACTCGTGTGCTATGGAAATGGAGCAATTATGATATCATGATTTGTTGTTGTTAATTAGAAAATTAGTCTGCTGTTTGAGTAATTACAAAGAGTTTTTCTCTTATTGGATCTTTCTATAGTAAGTATTAGAAGCAATTATAAGTAACAGAAGGAAAAAAAAAGCTTATTTGTAACATAAAAACCACAAAAATGTTGCTTTGCTATTATAAGAGCCTGAGTTATGCAGCAAATGAGATGTAGATGATGCTACTTAGGTAATGGCTTCAAATTCATATTATATTCAATGAAGTACAGAAAAATCAATAAATACTCACCTTATGTTTTAATTATAGAAAGGCTTGATAGTTTCAATTGCACATAAGTTTCAGTTACATAATCAGCACAAAACTAGAAAGATCTTTTGCTAATTATTCAGGCCAAAGGCTAATATCCCTATTAACAGCAGACAAAGCATTAATTCAGAATTGCCTCAAAAAAGATGCTGGTTCCTGAGATGTCTGAGACAGGACAATGCAGCTCTAAATTACTTACATGGGATGATTTGGAGATGTGAAAGAAGGCAATGGATCTGGCAATCTCAGGCACTGCAAATGGGGTTAGCCATGAGGGATGCAAGAGCCAGGCAGAATCATTGAATAGAATCATAGAATCAGCTACGTTGGAAAAGACCCTTAAGACCATCAAGTCCAACCTTTACCCCAGGACTGCCAAGTCCACCACTAAACCATTGGACTAAAGGCCTCATCTACACATTTTAATGCTTCCAGGGATGATGATTCCATTTCCTGGGGAGCCTGTTCCAATGCCTTGCTAGCCTTTTAGGTGAAGAAATTTTTCCTAATATCCAATATATCTCCCATGGTGTAGCTTGAGGCTGTTTCCTCTTGTCCTATCACTTATTTTTTGGGAGAAGAGACCAACCACACCTCATTAACACCTCCTTTCAGGTACATTCATGGTCCTTTGTGGCTCCTTGCACATCTGGTATTGACCTATAGGAGCTGGGCTGCCGGCTTCTGATATTCACCCTCGGAGCAAGAAAAAGCCACAGGTATAAACCAGCTCCTGGGATTTTAATGTGCCTTGGACAATGTTTCTAGACGATTGAACCAGAAATAAGCATAGAGGTGGTTTCTTTGTGATGGTTTCCTAGGTCTCTTGCTCCTTGTGTCAACACAGCCTCCTCCAAAATCTGTTCATAAGAAATTATTAGGGTATAATACAGTATTCTAAGCTCTTCTCGCTTTAGCATCATTTGAAAATATAATCAAGACCAAGTCCCTATATATGGACAGGTGCAGCACTACTAAATGTAGGAAAATTATTGCTTTGCTGCATTGCTTCTTTATAATCTTTGTGTAAAATAAGGAATCCTCTTCATTTAAGCAGAATGCTTCTCCCATTAGTAATTTTTTTTGTGTTTGGTGTTGTTAATGAATATTTACAGATATTCAACCAAGAATACATAGCCTGCTGGTTACACTTCTATTTTAGAGATACAATCTTATAAACAATTCCAAGTGGACATCCTGCTTATTAATAGGACCATTTCAAATTGATATTTGATGGTGGTGAGAGCCATGGGCACTGCTTACATGTTTGCAATTTAAGTCCTCAAATTGAAATAATAAGAAGTCATTAGCTGCAAGTGTATGTTTTTTTGATTAAGTTTTTTACTATATTTCTACACCAAAATATTAAACTCTAGTACTTGCCAAAGCGGAAATATCTCTCATATAAAATAAGCCAATTTAGTGTAGTTTTTCCATAGCAAAATATGAAAACTTTATTAATGTTATGTTCAGCAAACTTAGCTGTTTAAACAGCTGTGTTAAATGAGAATTGATTCCAGCTTACTGAGAATTTGTTCTCACATTTCTTTATCTTTAAGAGAAAATGCATCCGTCCTCATTATATACCATTTAATTTTACATTTAAAAATATATTTTATTTCTGTACATTGGAATTGCTGTATGAAAGCACTGCATAGTGTCACACTTTTTGCTCTCATCTTGAAGTAGAATGCATTTACGTTGCTCATAGCCTGGCGCTCAGAGCAGGTCTTCAGGAGTGAGCCAGATACTCAGCACAGGTGTGGAACACAACTCACTTTAGCCTCTGTGCTCTCTGCCACTGCACTGTGGTTTGACCCCTAAAAGCACAAAGCCTCTTCTGATCTAAAATATATTGTTGTTGAAAACCATACCATGGCAACTATAGTTCATTCCCCTGGTGTAGAGGTACTTGTCTGGCCTACTTCAGAGGCTTTTGCAAAAGGACAAGGCTGTCTCTTCTCTGAGGGGTATATCTATAAACTCACTGAAAAATGAAACTCAGAAAAATTAGGGAACTCATTAAAATATGTTGGTTTGGCAGCCAAAAAAAAAGAACTTCTGATTTCAGAACAGCCTGACTGAATAATTTTCATCTAGAGAAAGTCTTGGATAGTATGTGTGTGAAATGTGTCAAGCCCCATTAACATACTGTGCCAGTGTTTATTACTCTCTGGAAAAGATGCAGCACCTGGAAACTCCTGTCCTCTGCTGGGGTAGTCAAAACCATATGACTTCAAAGGGTATTTGAACAGCAGGCAGCACTCCTGATTCACCCCAATGGTGTTGCATCTCTCTTTTGTACTTAAACATTAAGTAGCACAGGAACCCAAACCTCTATGTTGTGCTGCAGGAAGCCTCCAGTAAAAAGGTGGCTTTGACCCTCTGTCTCATTGACTTGGGAGATAAAGACCAAAAGGATGGGATTGTTATATTTGGAAGGAATTAGAGTACCCAGGACTCTGAATGAAGTTTCACATTTCAGTCAAAAGTTGGAAAGCCTAAGTCAGATGCCTACTGTGAATCAGATAGAAAACAAATCTGATATCCAAAAAACAAACAAAAAAAGCACATCATATATCCAAGTAGAAGAAAAAAATTCACATTTTTAGTTGCCTGAGGCAGTTCAGCACGAAACGCTTAGTCCTTGCAGTTGATTTTTTTTTTAATTCTTCCTTTTGCTTTTTTCAGTGAAGATTTTCCAGCACATTGAGCAGAATAGTGAGAGTAAGCCTCTCGTCTAAGTAATCCAGATATCCCCATGCAGGAGAGAGGGCTGGCTTTTCTGCATCCTACATGAACATGTGAATAAAGACTAGCCCTCATATATCGCAGGTGATGAGCTGACACTGCATCAATGTATATAATGTTTTACATTTACTTAGAAATATTTTTAAGCATGTGTTAGCTTTTCTTGCAAGTACCAAAACTTTTGCTGCAGGGTGAACAGAAATTTTATGAGAGGGCAGTTGTTAAAGTGAGGATCAGTGGAAATATTAGTTCTACATTCATCTTCATCACAGAATCATAGAATCATAATGGTTTGGGTTGGAAGGGACTTTTAAGGTCATCTAGTTCCAAACCCCTTCCTTGGGCAGGGGCACCTTCCACTAGACCAGGTTTCTCAAGGCCTTGTCCAATGTGGCCTTGTGCACTTGCAGGGATGAAGCATTCACAGCTTCTCTGGTCAGCCTATTCCAGTGTCTCACCACTCTCACAGTGAAGAATTTCTTCCTTATATCTAACCTAAATCCGCCCTCTATCAGTTTAAAGCCCTTATCCCTTGTCCTGTCATTGCATCTTAAACAACCTTGTCTCAAACTTTTGATCTCTATTACACACCATTAGCTAAAACTCAGCAAAAATCTTACATCTACATGAGGATTCCATATCTTTTGGTTCCAGACAAAGATATATGCATTTGGTGGTTTTTTGTTTATTTGGGGGTTTGTGGTTTTTGTTTTGGTTCTGGGTTTTAGTTAGTTAGTTAGTTTGTTGTGGTTTGGTTTGGTTTGGTTTGGTTTGGTTTGGTTTGGTTTGGTTTGGTTTGGTTTGGTTTTGTGAAGACTGCTATTATTTCTATCTTATGGTTTTATAAAGGAGATGAACTGTTGTGGCCTTCTTTTCTTTACTGATAAGCCATGATTGCTATTGCACTCACTGTTTTAAGTGATTCTTATACCACATGATACTGTATCAAGATACTATGATTGTTTAGAACTATATGAATGTTTTTGGGCTTGGTCCAAATACACTAAAGTTCTGTGTATAGACCTGTTAACATATATTTGAGAGTTCTTTACCTTCTAAAAAGCCAAAAAGACACAAACAAACAAAAAATCCCAACTCAACAACAAACAAACAAAAAAAAAAACCAAACCAAACAATCACCCTCTCTCCCAGTTTAAAGCATAATTCCTCTTTCAAATGAGACCCTTTATTAAAAAACACCATGGGATCCACTGTTTACTTTCTCTCAGTGATTCCATGGCACATATGTTCTTTTTACAAGCAAAAGGATTTTCTTTTCTTAACTGCCACCAATAGACTCAGCGTGTGCTCTGAGTTCGTTTCTTTTCTTGCTCCATTAACAATAGAGGATCTCTAAACAAATTAGGTCACTGCTACATCTGAATAAACCCATGGTATTCAAATTACACCCTCAGTGAAAGCCACTCAATTTTATCGCTGTTAGTGGTTTTGAACAGGTTTTCAAGATAAAATTTTGCATAAGCAAACAGAAGCAGCAAGCTGTCTCTGACCAAGATCTCCACTATTTCCCACTGCCCATTACCACGATATTTAAGTTTAACCAAGAATCCTAAGTGCAGAATTCCAGCAATGCAAATCTGCATTAACACTCCAAAACAAGTCTGGCAGTGGTTTGTTATTCACTCTTGCTTTTTTCAACACTGTGTTTCTATTTCAGGGAAATAGTATTACCACTCAGAACAATGAAAACCTGGATAAGAACTTTGGGCTGAGAGCTCTTTATCTACCAAAGGACTTCACTGCCTGTGTCCTTATAGCTTCCTAGAAAAGTGTCCTGATATGTTGGGATTGGGAAAAAAAAGAAAGACAATCAAAGGGATTAAAAATCAGGTGATCCATTGCCAAAGAGAGGTCAAGTCATGTACTCCTTTTTCTTTTATTTACAAGAACAGGCATATATGTGTTTATATATATACACATATACATATATATAGCTTTATGCTGTATATATATCTAATGCTTACAGATACAGTTTTTCTAAGCAACCATGATAAAATCATTATATTTCATCAAAATGCAGACTGGTTACCTTCCATAAACACTGTGTTCAGAATAAACCTCATCCCTGTTAAAACAAGCAGTAGGAATAAATTCCTCTCATGTCTGTAGATACTATTCAAAACTCTTGAAATAACCAAACCTCTTATCTTTCACGATATTTAGCCTAATCAGTAACTTATAAGTCTAAGTCTTAGGACTTGAGTATAATTGTGTTTCAGCAGCTAGCACTTGATAGTTTTTCCTCAGCCTCACAGACATGCTGCTGTTTATCAAAAAATGCTAATGGCCTCACTACCCCATCCACAGAAAAGACCTGAATATAAGAACAAGCTAAACAAATTTTGGCTAGTGAGCATCTGTTTTCAACAGATCAGATCAGGATCAGATTCACAACTAGTCTGAATTCTAGGAATCACTCTCTTCCTCAGGGAATCGAGAGTCAGCAAACCTTGAAAAATATTTAAAGTACTGAGTATTAGTTTTCAGTTGTACCAAGAGTTCTACTTAGTATATTATCTCAAGGTATTCTTTTATTTGTAGTTTTTAATTTTGATAATACCTTTATTTGTTCTCTGAGTAACCTTCAAGTAAATAATAGGAAATTTCCTGTTCATTCCTTAGATTGCTGTTGCAGAAAATGAATAGGCATAACATTGTCAGTTACACCTGAATCTGTATCAAATGTGAGTTTGGGAGCATTCCACACACAGCAGAGTTGAAACATAATTCTATTTTGTCCCACACATAGCCTTTACATTGCTAATTAATAGGTGCTTTGTCTGTACAAACATGAGAAAAAAGCCTTTTCAGACTTACACAAGGCAACAATCCAGGACAAATTTGCCTCAATTACATGAATCCTAGTCACTGATGGTGATGGAAGGACAAGAAAACCACAAGTACATGTTGCATTTAGGCTAATGGACTCACTGTATGTTCACAGAAATGGAGCAAAACACCTATGGTAAGATATTTGAAAAGTTTATCCAGTATGAAATATTATTAAAGCTTTCTGTGATTACCAACAGGTCAGGATTTTTGTGTTATTTGTAGACTTTTTGTACCTTTTGTACCTTTGTAGACTGCAGATTTGTTTTCCAGGCACTCTTTAATTACAGCCGGTGAACTACAAGGAAATAGGGGGCAAGGTTGAGACTAAATGAATGGGACAAACTGAACTGAAGACAATGCCTCATTTTAAAGACTGATCCTTCCCCAAGAGCTGCAACCACTATGTGTCTGCTGATTTCCATGTAGCCATTGCTGATATTTACAGCATCTTACAGTTTGAAAAAGGGCTAAGACCAGATTTAAGAAAGTCCAGCTACTTAAAGGTAGGCTGAAGAGTATTGGCAAGAAATCATGGTTGCAGGGATGGCAGAGCACATACATGTTTTGGTATCCAGACTATTCACCTATGCCCAGGCAGAAATAGGTTGTATCAGAACTAGTTACTGTTAATGTCATATCTGGTCTGCTGTCAAGTTCTCATGTTTCTGGTAGAAATAAAGAAGTAGCCTATTTCTGCTCTCACACCAATGCATAGTTTGGGCAGCCCATATGAAGAAGAAAAGGAGTGTGCAATATTATGCAGCACAAGGGAGTTTTCATTTAAACAGTTATCTGCACCAGTCCTGGTGATTCCAGCTTGTGAGCTTTTCAGTTTTGATCCACATTTCCCATTTTTTTCTCTTCACCTGGTTGAATGAGGAAATTATTCTCAGTAGGTGTGGTGACAGTTCTGACATCATAACATGCTCAGAGACAAGACAGCTTTATATACCCCAAGGTGGGGTCTAGAAAGAGAGGGTGGATATTTGTTCATAGAAGATTTTGTAATCAGCAAATGCAGTCACTCAGAACTAATTGCTTGTTCATAATGATGGAGTAAAAAGTGGAACAACTCCAGCTTTACACAAGCCTCAGTGAAATTTACCCTCAGACAGTATTTATTTAAAAAGTTTACTCAGGCTAAATGCTAAAAGTTCATGTTTACATAGGAGACACATGGAGACTGCATTCTCTTTAGGTGACCTGTGCTTTTAACACTTATTCATAGAATGCAAAGAAGAGCAAGTGATGTATATAATAGTTGGGATGAAGGAATAAAGTGTGCAGTTTTGCATGTAAAATACATATAAGGTTTAAAGTTTTCAGCAGGTGTTGTTTCCCATGTAGTCAGAATCTGCACATATTATATATCATGTAAACTTACCTCCTTCCTGCATCTTACTTTTTAATGTTAATATACACAACCTCAAAGTAACATAAACCAGAGCATAGTGTTTCTCCTGTGCATGGCTATTCTTCCAGTTTTTCCTCTGAAGGCCGTAATTTTTTCCTTGCTGGGCCAGGTTATGTCAAGCTCTTTGCTACTGCTGATTTCAAAGTAACAGGAACTGATTTCAAAGCAAGTCAGACAAAATGGCTCTGCATCTCTCTTCAGGGGGCTACCATTTGACATTGTGTCAGACAGCTAGCAAAGAACTCAGGGCTGAGAACTGGCAAGGGGTGATGAATGGAAAACGCTCAAATGAGCAGGATACATTAGAAAGATAAAGGCTTTTTTTTTTTTTTTTTTTTACAAAAATGGACACCCACATCAATTATAAAATAGCTCTTGAGCTGCTTTCTCCTTTGTCTTGCATGTAAGCAATGCCATGTAGGATATTTCCCATTCCTCTGGCAGTCTGAAATTCTGAGGTGTTACATCCCTTTTCTTCCACTGCTGAGCTGCCTCCTGCTTCTGAAAAAGCTGGGGGACGGACGCTGCTGCAGCTGTTGTCTGGTCTTGGTAGCCAGAGTGACATGAATGTCCAGGTCTGAGAAGAGGAGTAAGTGTCTAGGCTGCATGCAGCTGCCCTCATTTCAGGGAGGAAGTCAGCTACAGTCAAGAAGATACGAATTATCACTGCTGTTTTCTGTCTACATCTCTGTGTGCCTTTTTGCAAATATTTTACCAACCATTATTCTGAGGAAAATCCATATCCATTCACTGAGCTTTTGTCCTACTCTTCCTTGACTCAAAATTTTCTGCACACAGTGATTGCCAGAATGAAGGTAAAAGCCAGAATGAAGCTTTCAGGCTCAGCTGGAGAAGAAGCTACAGTCATTTATTTTCTGTCTCAAAATGGTGCAGTTGAATGTATACCATGTTTAATGAAAGCAATTTATTTTGAGCTTGAATACAGCCTGCCTTACACCCCAGGACTCCAGGCAGACCACAGATGCTTCTGCTGTTACCTGGCTCAGAGGCTATTCCTGTGGCACTGGCTGAAATGTGCAGGAAAGCAAGGTGCAACTACAGTTCTACCAAAGATCCCACACACAAGGGACACATTTTAGAACCAGTATTCTCACCAGGTTGATCTTAAATAGTATGTCTTCACAATTACAAATCAAGTAATTGTGTAAACTGATTAATGTCTTTAAGTGTCTTTAAAGTCACGTATTGTGTTCTGCTAAAGCATAGAGAACATGCTTCTATGTATGAAATCTCTTCTTGATGAGCATTACAAAAATTCTGACTTT
>JAOEHX010032004.1:692-17351 GCA_025448015.1 Bolborhynchus lineola
TTTAGTTTCTTTATTGCTTCAGTCAGTTTGGGTCAAAGAAAAATTCTACTCTTAGAACTTCTGCCTGATTTAATCTTCAGTTACAGTTTTAGGTGTCTCTTTTTTGTTATCTCTCCACTAGAACACATAAGGGGTTTATGCCAGAGGCTGAAACATGTAATAGTCTAAATAAATAAATAAATAAAAAGAGAGAATAAAGCAGGTAATGAAAATCATCTCTCTTTTCTACCTTTGCTTCTATGATGAGCTAGGGACCTTTCTGTCCATTCTTCTTCCTATCAGTTATGGTTAAGTGCTATGGCCATGGTGCTGTATGAGCCTTATAGTGCCTTTGCACAGTTAGTTTGCTTGCTAAGTAGAGAGAAAAATTTCTGAGATGCCTACTAAAGATTAGAATGGGTATGAAGATACATATTTGATTCAGTTTTAATAAACATACAGGATAATTTTCTGGTAGATAAGGCCAAACAGTATTTCTTCAACTCACGAATACACATGGTAGATTGGCAGCTAACTCACAGTGCCCAGAGGATTAGGCACAAGGAAACAGGTTTCATTGCCAATGAAAACTATTGGTCTGGTCTCCCTCACCCTGCCAAAGTTCAAGAGTCAATCAAGAGAGTGATTAAAGAGCTAATTTAAGATTGAAAATATTATATTCTTCCATCTTATTTCTCCAAATGAGATCTGAGACAACAGTCACATTAGAAAGGAAGGAAATATCTGTTATTACCCAGGTAAAACCACTGAAAATCACAGGACATAGGTAGCAGTGACTGTGAGCACCAGAGCTTTGTCTGGAACTCCAGACAAAAGAAAGGCTTTTCTTTGAGGCAATAGAAGCAATGTTTTAGTCTCTAAAAGCAATTGATCAGAATGATGTAAGTAGCTCTAAGTAAATTTAAAGCTATAAAAAGGTTTTTTTAACCAATACCAGAAACAGAAAAGAGGATATGGTATGGTGCCAGGAACTAGAGCACCCATGTGTAACTGGAGACATAAAACATTTCTTAATTGTATCTCTTCCCTGGGATCACTTGTAAAATATACAGTTCTTATTCACAAGGAAGACATTAGAGTAAAGCCAATCTAATATATGCCTCCAAAGAGTGGCCAAGCTATCCAGAGAAGTGCCAAAATAGGAACAGCAGAACACACACATAGATGTAAGTCAAAAGAACCCACGAAGCAGGACAGATGCAGACTGGCTGAAAATGTAGGCTTTTTAGTGCAACATATGTAGTGTAACAGGCAACAGGAAAAGTAGAAGGAAAAATGTTCTTGAAAATAAGAGCCAGGCAAACAGATTGAATATTGCAGTTATCTTTGAAATTAAAATATAGTGTCTGAAACCAATGAGAATTTAAGGTTTTAATAAAGTAGGTACATGTAATATGACTTAAACAGATCTAAAGATTCTCAGTGTTCTGGCAATGCAGAAGGCTGCAGGCATTCAATTGCTATATTTGCAACTATGCCATTAGATCAATGACTAATTTGATACCAGCTGGATTGTGGAGCCAGCTGCAGTGCAACACTGATAAGGAGCAAAATTAGACTGGAGAGATGCAACTAAGCACTGCAGATGTGCAATGAAATCATTATGAGACCAGTGGATAAGCACAGTCAGTCAGTGAGAAACCCCTGAAATAAGAGATGTCATCACTTAAAGCTACTGTTGTTTTGCAAGAATTCTACACACTGTGGCCATTGATCTGTACAAGGTCTGGTTTCAATTGGAAAGCAATAGTCAAAGCAGTACCTGAAAGGAACAGGAAGGTCACTGTGATTGCTCCCTATCATTCTAGCTGAATATAACATATTTGAAGAAGATTCTAAGAGCACTTAGGGGTTAAATTGAAGTTAGCACAAAACCCCACAAATCACCCTAAAGACAGAATTCTGTTAGTCTCCAGTAAAACTACTGAAAAAGGCAATGTGGCAAAGCAGAGACCATGCATGCCCAGAAAGTAATGCCGAGTGGATAAATTATCTACTATTGGCCAGAAAATCTTGGAGTAAACTGATCACAAAATTGTTGAACAAAATGCTGAGAGCCTGGGACATGTTACAAATTTTTTTTCAGGGCAACGGAGTTCACTGTGATGTCAAAACCGTGTTTTGGCATATTCATCTGAATGAACAACACAGCCTCTGTTTTGCTACATATTTTGCCAACTATCTGTAGGCTTTTGTGCTCATCACTCTCAGCTTCTAGAGCTATTCCAGTATAATATGGACAGCCACTCTTAGTCTACCGAGTAGCTGATGGCAATCTAAACATAGGAAACAAAAATGTCAAAGATGCAATCCATAACTAACTCCTAAATGCAAATCTGGACAGGAGTATTAATCTAAATGCAGAAAGCTTGAAAGAATTTGAGCCACCTGTGGGTGGCATCTGTTGATTTTTGAAGGACTTTGCTGCTGGCCATGAGAAAACAGGAGCCACTCAGGAAACAGGAAGAACCCTTGATAGAAGGACAGGCCAGTGTTTCACAAGCATGAACAATAGTTTTTACAAATTTTTCACACATTTGGCAAAAGCCCATGGATTTTTGCAGCGGTTAATACAGATTGACTAAAACAAACCACAAACAAACAAACTAACTAAAGTTAGAGGACCAAGAGCAATAAAATGTTGGGACGGGGAGAAAGGAACCAAAATGCCAGTCCTTAAATAGTATTTCAAAGGACTGAGCTTTAGGAGAATCTCCTGGTGATACGGAGCTCCTGTAGCAGTTCCTCTGTCATTTTCCCCACACCATGCTAGAAGTAGTGAGTGAGTGTAGGGGTAAGTTAGAGTTAAAATAGCATTCCTTCAAACAGAAAGCCCTGGTTTCTGAAATCAGTGAAACTAGGGGTTTCTATCTTGCCCTGAAGCACAACTTGCTCTCTTCACATGCACAATGCACTTGTGTTCCAGGAGAGGTAATGTACCATGATTTACCTGATGGGCAATATCTCACCTTTAAGACACTGTGTGCTGCCTCTAGCTGTAAGCAGACCCACAGCCCACCTTTTTTCTTTTTTTTTTTTTTTAATCTTACTTCAAGTGCTGGATGTATCCCTACAAATTAATGAACAGTACTGAGTCCTCAAAAAAAGCAGATTAGCACAGTGAGGAACTTAGTATAGATGCAGACCAAAGAGAATATAGTTATATAAAGACACATATCTTCATTTACTTCAGTTGTACGTAGGATGATACATATCTGTATGCATATATTCTGTCTAAAAGCACAAATGTTAAATAAGTAAGCTTTGCTATTCCTGGCACATTTCAAAGTTACTCAGAGTATTAAAATGTTAAGCAATATAATGTGTATTTCATGGTAAATGTTTCTATTTGGCTCACATTAATGAAAATTCAACTCTTCCTGTTATAAACCAGATTAAAAGAGAGGTAGAATATTGCTGGCCAACTGCAGCAGGCAACAGCAAGCCAAAATGCTTATTGTGGGAGATAGGTTGAATATATGTGAGAAGCTTTCTGTATTTCCTTTCAAAGCCACGTGTCTCAGAAGCTATTTCCTGACAGAATAACAGGGTATTCTCTCTGTGAACTAACCATTTCCACAGACAGTGCTCTTCATTGCCATGGTAAACCAGCAGGTAGAAAATTCTGACCTTGGTGTTGATGCATGCTTAAATGATAGCTAAAATTTCCTGGTTTGTCCCTGTGTGTTTAAACAGTGAAGAAATATATTTCCTGCACTTCACCCAAATGAACTCATGGCAGAAAATGAATCTTCTACCAATTTCCCTGTTTCCTTCACTTCAATCCAGTTACTGCACTGCTATAATAATTTGCACATCATTTGAAAGCTGTTATGCTTATGGGTGCCTGTATCTGTTCCAAACATCTCTTTACTGTCTGGGTAATCTCCAAACCAGGAGACCTAAAGTGATGGCGGATCTGGTGGTTTAGGCAGTTGGTTCCATTGAAATCAGCATAGACCGTCTGGATCCTGCATATGATTTGCTTGTGAATTTGATGTAGAGGTCTTATGAGAAAAGGCTTTTCTGTTGATATTCATGATTTTATAAGGCTAAAAATAGCACTGAACACCCACCATTTACAGCTACGTGTTTACTTCTTTCCTCTCTGGTGCTTTCTAAATTCCATCCTCCTGAAGTATATGGCACCTTTTCCAGGCTGCATCTTTGAATTCTCTTTGTAGCTATATTCTATGATTCTATACCTTTTAGCTTGCTGACTTAATCTGGCAGGACCAGAATTTACTACCTGAGCACTACAGATTTTAGCACCAGTAGATTCTGATTGATTCAATCTCAAAACCAGGCACTCTCCCATGTTCTGATCCCTAGTTGTCAGGTTATCCAATAGTTGAGAATCTTTCTTGAAGTTTTGACCTTAACTCATCTATTTGGGCATCTCAGCTACTTGTCAGTAGTTGGCAGCGACTTTACATTTTATATCCACTTCTTTTGTGAGTCTGAATGTACAACGCTAACAGTGGATTGCACTGATGCCTGTTGTCATTGCTTTGTATGGCTGTGAGATGTTTGGACCTAGATCTGTGGGCATAGTAGTCTTTGTTCCTACATCCTTTTAAGTAGTGATGCTGGCCAGCATAATTTTGTGTAGCCTGTATTCAAGCTTCCCAGGAAAGCTCCTGGAAAACAATTGTTTGTGTTTTTTTTTTTTTAATCCAGATTCTCTTCTGGTATTTCCTAGGGAGCAGATAAGTATGTTGTGCTACACTGACATGTTATGGGACTTTATTTTATAAGGTGTCATGCAAAAGCCTAGGGATTTAGCTACTGACCCTTTTTAACATAAGAAATTAGTCAACCTTGGTATCCTGCCTCAAGCAGCAGCCAGTCACAGAAAACTTAAGATGAAGAAAATAATCTCTTTTCTATATATTTAAATTAGTTCCAATGATCTTTAGTTGATGGGGTTTATTAATTTCTTTAATATTTATCTTTTCTTTGTATGGTCATCTCATTTTTTGTTAGATTAAAATGGATAATTAGCGGATTTGACCACCAGGTGGCCTACTACACTGTGTTGTTGGCATACGCCCTGACTCCTTAAGAAGGGTGTACAATCATATTTATTAAAACTTCCGTTGTTAGATAGCGTTATTCTGTGAGTGCAAGTGTGGCATTTGCAATCTTAACTTTGTCTTTTTTTTGTTGTACCAATCAAATGTAAGTGTATTCATTCCAGTGGGACTTTTTCAGGCTGATGAAAGGTTGCAAAATAAAAACCATACATAATGTCCTTAAAGATTTTTGCATGGTTAAAATATTCAAACCTTTTTCTTAAGTGCTTAACGACTTTACCAAAGGGCAGCTAATTTCTGTTTCTGCCATTCATTCCACACTATTAAAGAGGAAAAGAATAAAATCAATGCAATGGCAATTCTTCAGGCATTGGTACCAAATGCCAATCACCAATGAGCTTGAAAAATTACCTTTAATAGGGTTAATGTAGTGCTAGTGTAGTTGCTTAATGTACAAAAGCTCTATGGCCTGTTCTAAAATATGTATTCATTAATTTCTTTAAACTTCAGTTCTATGGCAACATATTATACCTCTAGCATAATAGCTAACTAAATGACCTAAAAGTTGCCTCAGATGTAGATTTGAAAAATGTAACCTAGTACTGTTAGGAACATGGAGTATTCAACAAGTTATACTTTTTTATTCTTAGAATTCTCACTAATAAGAAAATTATTATTAAGATAGGAAGTACAGCCACTTTAAGAGGTGAAATCACTTTATTTATGTCAGTGAAGTGCGGGTACCATTCACAAAAGTTCTGTCACCATAAAAATCAGTCACCTTTGCCAATATTCTCAATAAAATGTATTCCTTAAAAAAATTTGGAAAACTGAATAAGTAATGGGCTCTTTTTCTTTACCTCTCATCCTTTTCTCATTCTTTTTCTTGAATTTTTCCTTCTTTGTTTGGAATTACTAAATTCCCTTCGTAGCGTAGCAAACATCTATTAACCAGGCAGGCAGTTAAATTTGAAGACGTTGCTGCAGATTGCTCTAAGCATATGTGTTAATGGGTGCAGATCTTTCCAATTTGTATTTGAACAACCAGATAGCTATCATGACATGCATGATTACCAGGATAGGCTTTCCACAAAGCAGGACCAGAATGTCTTGAGAGAATGCCAGAAAGACAAAAGTTCATGTCTTCCCTAGTGTTCGTTGTAGCTGAATTTGATTTAAAATATCCTGAATTTGCTTTGTATTACTCCACTACTGGTTTTGTGTCCTGATATTTCCTGCTGCTGCAATCTTTTGAAGCATTGCTTTCCTTCTCAGATATATGCTTTTCCATCCTCTTTAAGTAGGATTCAGACATTAAAACAACACTAACTTGCCAATCTCTAAATCCACTGACATTACAAGTGTTATATATATATTTGGATATTGAAGCTATAGTCACCAGTTTATCAGTTTGCTTAGGGCACAGAGATTAGTATTTCCATGAGGCAACATAAGCCACCATGATCCTGTGGGTTTTTTTCCTGAAATCAGTTTTATTGCACTATCTTTACAGAACTATTATTTTTTTTTTTTAATTTTTGGTTCTGTTAATATACTGGTGTCATGCTGTGTGCTGATTTCAGAGAAGCTCATTACAAAATGCTAAACACAAAGGGGCAGGTTCCCTGGTCTGCCAAGATCACATTCAACGTTACAATTTCCAGAGTGAATCTTGGTCAGTTGATAGCATGCACTAGAAAATACTCTCCTTGTGGATGAACAACTCCTTTTTCTCCTGTTCTGCATCCTCCTTTACAGCATGAGTAGATGCAGAAAAAAAATCCTTAAGTGAACCAGAGAACCTAACAAGTAAACCCCAAAATGTACAGACAGTATTGTCCATAAGCACAAATACAATCCAAACCCATTCTTTTTCATTTATATCAGGGCCAAGTTATTGAAAAATGTTTTCTGACAGCCCTAGAAAGAATCAAGAATGCCCACTGTGTGTGTGTATTTGAGTTCACCAGCCTCTGCAAAAAATTGTTCAGCTTCTCTATGTTTTGGTGCTATAAACTGTAATCCCAGAAACACTGAACAGTTAACCCAAGATCAGTGCAAGTCATCTGGTTTCATGTTTGTTTCTTGTAGTAATGTCATGCTTTCACAGACATTCAAGCTATTGGCAGAGGTATAAGAAGATAAAACAACTAAAACAGTCAAAAGTAAACAAACTCAAAATAGAAACAAGTCAAACCATTTCTAACAGTGAAGGAATCATAGAATGGATAGGGTTGGAAAGGACTTTAAGATCATGTAGTTCCAACCCCCCTGCCATGAGCATGAATGCCTCACCCTGGATCATGTAGCACAAGACTCCATCCAACATGGCCTTGAACACTGCCAGGGATGGAACACTCACCACTTCCCTGGGTGCCTCAATACCCTCACAGTAACGAACTTCTGCCTTACATCTAACCTGAACTACCCCTGCTTTAGTTTAAACCCATTACCCCTTGTCCTATCTCTACAGTCCCTGATGATAAGTCCCTCTGCAGCATCTTTGTAGGCCCCCTTCAGTTACTGGAAGGCTGCTATGAGGTCTCCATGCAGCCTTCTGTTCTCCAGGCTGAACAGCTCCAACTTTCTCAGCCTGACTTCATACAGGAGGTGCTAAGCCCCTGATCATCCTCGTGGCCCTCCTCTGGACTTGCTCCGATAGCTCCATGTCCTTCTTATGTTGAGTACGTCAGAATTGCACACACAAACAGAAAAAAAAAAACCCTAGTAATTTTATTATCTTACCAAGAAATGCTGTGATTTTTCCATCATTTTCATCTTTAAATCAGGGCTGGATACAATACCGAAAGTTCTTCTCCAAGCCAGAAATTTGAGAGCTTTATATAGAGAAAGTAAGAGTAGGGCACATTTTATACAAATGTTAAGGTTAGATTATGACAATTTCTTGAACTTCAGATGTATGAATCAGCCCAAGTTTTGTCAGAGAATATTTTGGCAGAATGCCATTAGAGATGAGAAACTTTCAGCTTTTACCATGCCAGCAAATAACAGAGTTCACATTTAGCAGCAGCACAAATCCTTGAAAGCAGACACCTGAAATCAGGGAAATAGAAAGAAACATAGAAAAGTTTCTGTCAAGAAAAACAGAAGTTTCTTTTGTTTCTGTCTTGCTAGTTGTTTAGTAGACAAAATGAGTTCAGTGTCACTGTGTTCATGTATTTTTTTTAAGGTAGCTATTAGTGTTAGTTCCTACATGTTTGTAGAAATTAAGATTTATTGAGTTTAGAGCTGAGGTATTTTATAAAATGACTAAAATGTTTCATAAAAGCATTATTTTTGGGCTGTTGTGAAGCAAACAACATTAAGTAGCTCTGAGCTCAGACAATATATTCTGTTTGACAGGATTCTGAAGCGAATCTCAAAAGACTTGCATTCCCACATCACAGATCATCCCTGAGACTGGGCACAGCATCCATCTCTATTTCAGTTTCCCCTTTTAAATTGAGAATAGTATTTCTTTACCCCACATGAGTGTTGGAAGTCTGCAACCATTTGGAGCATAGGAATGGCAAGCTTGAGCTTTCCTGTCAAAGGCTGCATTAGGCAAACCCTTGCTGGTTGCCGTTTGGAAAGAGGCTTAGTATCTCTTCTAGTTACAGCAGCAGTGGGAGATACAGACTGGCTTTCAGCATGTCCTGGATTGTCTAGTTTCCAATATTTCTGGACAGAACTGAAATTCACAGTAACATCTCACTCAACTACATTGAAGTGTAACAGATTACATATTTCTGTTCCTGATGGTTCATGGTTATGCTTCACATACTCCTCAGAAGTTACAGGGGTCTTACAGAATAATCCCAATGCCACATGGAGGTGGTCTTTTTCCCTTTTTCTTTTCCCATTATACATGTGATGGTTCCCCCTCATTTTTATTGCTGTTTTGTCTGTCTTAAATTATTTAAAAAATGAAAATGTTATTACATTCAGAAAGTCCATTTTCAGAAATGAACCCAGAGTCTGATTTTCTAAGACTGCAAAGGTAAAAAAAAAATAAAAATAGTATGATTTATCATGTATGTTAGTTTGTAGAAGCAATGGCCACACTCATATATTCCTTTAAATATCATTCAGCAAACATGGTGGTGTTGTTAAGTGTCCTAGATTTGAAATACATCTTGGAAGAACATCTTCCACCTTTAAGGTAGTCCGGCTCTTGCCAGAGGAAGATGCTTGGGCATAGCATTGTCCTGTTTTGATCACCAGTGAGGAAAACAGAAAGCATCTGTGTTAAATACTCATAGGTCAGTCAGAGTGCTATCAGTCTCAGATATTCTGAAGAAGGCTAGTTGTTAGTTCTTGCTGTTTAGTCATCTTTAAATGCTTAGTTTGTTCCTATCAGTAAGGCAAAAAATGATCACTGCTGCTGTACGTTTGCCACAGAAGCTGTTAATACCATAAAAAAGGAAATATTTTCTTCCATGTTAAAATAATTCAATGACATTTGTGAGGTGCACAACTTCTTGCCAACTCTTCTAATTTAAAACATTATCTGTTTGAGGAAAACATATGTTAGAAGTTTTTAATTCAGCGATAGGAAGGCACTAATGAAATATGCATGTATGAATTTTTTATTGCATAAGTTTCCTCTTTCTTGAAATGTGATTAAAAGCCTAACATCTGGATTATGTTTAAAAAGCTTGAATTTCCAGTTTTCAGAGAGATTCAATCTATTTTGACACTGTACACTTAGCCTTAACATTTTCAGCATGCTGTTAACATTACTTGCTATTGTAAAAAATAAATTCAGGTTTAAACAAAGTTGGACTTTTCCTAATGCTAAAAATGCTTTCTGAAATAGCTGTTTCTGCGGCATTCATGCAGCCTTAGTTTAGGAACTCTCAGCAGTTCCATTATAAATTTGATCTTGAAAGTGGTTTGTAGTTGATCATAAAAATAACTTTTTAACTTGAGAGTATTTTTTCTTTTATTAAAATAGTACTGTGTTTTTTCTAGACTAATATTAAAAATTAAAATCAAGTTCTTAAGAATTTATAAAATTCAGTATAAAATGAAACTTGCCCATTGTTAACACAGACAATGGCATTGGGATGCCAGTTTTAATAGCATCAATGTGTACTGGAAAAGTGAATACCGATGATCTGCCTTGTCTCTTTAAGAGTTCAGGATACGTCTGTGTAGAGATGATAATAAATAGTTAACTATATAACTTTTGTTTTTTACCATGTTTTAACAATAGTTTTGATGGGGTAAGTTGTAATGGTATAGCTGTAAGAGGAATTATGGTGATTGCCAGTGTTTTAGATAGTGGAGATATTTTAGCACTCCTAGTGGACCTGCTGTGTGTGCCAACTTTGACATAACTCAAGGGAAATTATAAGGAACAAATCAAATAGCCCATTATAAAAACTATTAGCTTTCACTTAATACAGTACAGGATGTGCATTTAAAATAAAAATGACATTTTTTATTATAACTTTGGGTCAATTTGAGAAATCTGCTGTCAACACCCTTTCTAATCAGTACCTAGGTGGGCCCTCAAACAGGTATAAGTTCTGTCATGAAGAAAAAAAAGCTCAAATACTTTAAAGATCATATTGTTAGTCTGGATACTGCATGTAATAAGAACTCAGATCCACATGTGCTAAGGTTAGAGACTGAAAATGCTAGACACAGTCTGTGTGGTATTGACTTCAGGTCACTCACCAGACTGCAGAGATTGCAGGGCTATCACCACAGGCCAGGGATGATTTTCTTTTTATCACAGTTGAAAAAAGTCTAGTAATTTGGATTGCTAAAGCCACTGTGCCTTAAATGGTGTGTGTCCTGTACTTTGTCGATTTTCCTGTCCTTTGGCAGAGACTTAGAGTTTTGCCCCTGTTGGTCTGAGGAACTTAGATTTCCATTTGTCTCTTTCTGCAGTGGCAAGCCTATTCTCCCATGAAACAGTATTGGAAATAGGTAAGAAGATCCAAAGATATTCTAACCTTAAACATATCCCAGTAGGTTTGGCTAGAAGAGAGGGTAATTTATTTGTCGATTTTCAGTCAAACTTCACTTATGGAAGGCTACTACTGACCATCATTAGCATTCTGGCTGAGTAACAATGGAGTAAGGACTTCAGAAGAGCCAGTCTGTGAAAGATAGATGTGCAAGAACATCCATTTCAAAATAGAATGATGCCTATAACACACAGCCTGACAATAGTCAGTGCATTTGGAATTAAATCTTTGTGTGGAGGAGTTTCGATTTTATGTTTCATGCATACTGCAAAAGTAGGCACAGCTCAGCAGAAGGGAGGATAACAGGTTGTAAATTACTTTCTTTGATTATCTTCTTCAAAAAATCTCCATAATCTTACATTGTTGTATTTTATTTGTAAAAAATTAAATGTAAAAATGTAGGTATATGAGATTTCAGAATATCCAGCGAGGGATGGAGCTGCAACTCCACTTTTTTGTTTCCACCAGTTTCCTTGCCATCAGATACATTTTCTGCTCAGTAATGGGCTAACAGCAGTCTATACCAGTCTTTTTGGAATCTCCCTTACTCTGTAATTCTTTCCTCACTAAATATACCTGAGCACTAACCCAAGGGTATAGTGATTATTAATTCTGAAAGAGCACCATTTTAAAGTTATTTAATATCAATTATTCTCCAGGCAACTAAATAAATGTAAATTAAGCTAAATCCACATTTGATATGTTAAGCATGTCCATTGTTTGCATTTATATTGGTCTGTACTAAGAGTCACACACCACACACACTGGTTAAAGGGTTTGAAAAATACCTCGGAGCTCTAAAAGCCTTGTAGCAAGCAGTGTAAGATGAATCTCAGCAATTCCTTCATATATCAGCCATAGATCTCAGTAAAAAGTATAGTTTATAAGATCGACAGATTGTTATGATGTGAAGTGCACCAACTCTGTGACCTCACCTGAAATGTGCTATCTTGCATGGTGGGACTGTTTTCCACCATCATCTGCCAGGATTTGTCTTTGTAGATGGGTGGCAGTTTCTAGATCTATCGAATCACATGCACCTAATACTGAATAACCCTTGCTACAGGAATACAAACTGGTATTTTGGTTGTATGTTCTTAGCAATTTCATTATATTTAAAATCTGGTTAATAGTGTAGTAAATAACTGGTATTGCTACAAAATTGCATTCTGAAGGCAATGGGATTGAATTTCAACACAAGTTGACACTCAATTAAAATTTCCATATATCTAGTGAATTAGCCGGTTCTTGGCTGCTATATTAAGGTAGATGTCTTCCTGCTTAACTGAATACTGAGCAAGAGAGGCAAAATGCATAATAAAGCCAAATCGAGACTTAATATACCCACTTAATTTTTTACTGTTTGTATCGAGTAGTAAGATTACAGCAGAACAAACTCAGGAATGTGGATTAAAAAATTTTAAATAATCATTTAAAAAAAAAAACCCAAATCCTCTATTTTTAGAGTAGCAAAGCTTAAAAAAACAAAAAGAGAGAGAGAGAGAAGCCCTTAAAACTTTGTACTGAATTACTGCCATCAGCCAGTAGATCCATGGGGCTTGTTCGGCTAAAAGCCACAACAGACTTTGTAATGCAATGATGTAATCTTGGCTTTGTGTCATTTATATTCAACCTAAAAAAACAATTTTCCTGAATAGACAGGCTGACAACAATATTGTTCAGTGTTGGTTTTTATTTGGATTGTTTCCAAATGGTTCATATGCCTCCACAGCAACACCCTATGCCCGCCTAAGTTTTTACTCCAAATTCCAAAGTTTCCCCTTTTTCTTCCCATTTTATTTTGCTTTTAAAGTCCCAGTTATGTTTGTGAAACTAACCAGCTCGGCCACAAAATTAGGATGTATCTTGCAGAGTGCATTCATTTTACTTTTTGCATATTTTTCCCGAGGTCATGTCAAGGTTAGTTTGAATTCCATCCTACATTAAGACTTCTTTCACAGCTATTTAGCTCTGCAGCCTACTCCCCGCTGGGGTCTGCCCCTTGGGCACGTCAAAGCTTCAGACCTGACAAATCACACACAGATGAAGCTGTACAGTTTTTTAAACAGTTTCATCAGTAACGTGGGGTTTTTTTCTTCCTTTACGCTGTACTTTTTTTTTTTTTTTTTTTTTTTTCCACTGGAGTTTATTCTCTGAATTGCAATATCCTGAAGACTGATTTCCATATGGAAAATTCCCTTGCTCAGGCGAGTTGTAAAATAGAAATGGCATTGTACAGTACGTGCCACTCACAGCCTCCCTGAAATTCAAAGTACTGCAGATCCTCTTAATTAGTAACAAGCTATAGCTCCTTGTCTAATAACTGTAATCGTACTGTTAACATCTATTTGCACAGAAAAGCCTAAAACTATAAAAGCTGATAAATAGTCAAAATTTATTGCCCATATTGTGAACCCGTTAGTTATCCAGGAGAGCTGTTAGTTGTTTGGAAGAATAAACTTCTGTCAGCCTTTGGATTACTCAGATGAGTAAATGTTCATCGGTGTCAAAAAATGATGCTGTGCTTTAGCAGCAATTCTTATGGGATTTGGAAAATTTTAAGAAGGTGTATATGTGTGTATATTTAATTAGCTTCACAACTATGTGCAGGGCTTTACCTACATTCATGTGCAGATACACTCCCCCCCCTCCATGTATATATGGCTGCACAAAACCCCATTGGGAGCATATAATGCAGCTTGCAGGTGAAAATACATTTTCTAAAATTCTTAGCTGTAGACTGCTATCGTTATTTTAGCATTTGGTGAAACTAATGGTGCAACACCATTTCCCCTTTAATTGATGAAGTTAAAATGCTTGGCTGCTAATGAGTGTATTAGCAAACAATATACCCTTAACAAGCTTAAGCAGCTCAGGATTTTAAAAAGCAGCTTACTGTCCTCCTCATTTTTATAAGACAAAATGTACTGCCTTCTACAAATTGCTTGATCGACTGATGAAGTACTATAATTATAGTTGTATTGCAGTTTTGACAAAGCCACAATAACAGATTGTAGTTTAGTCCCCACTCTAGGCACACAACTCTTTGCATTACAAAACCCAGTTTTACTGGTCTAATTCTTACTGAGAACAAAAGGCACCTGGAGATGTTAACTATATACTAAAAGAAAACTTGGAATGTAGGAAATAATAATATTGAAGCATGACTTTTCTTCTTGCAGTTAGTTCATTGGGAATGGTATCTAATGAAGAGTTGTCTAAAGGCTTGCTTGTTTGGAACTAATTAAAGACAGATATCCTAAATAGAAAAAGGATCATGGGAATTACATTAGGTGTCTGGAGACTTGTTATTCTTTTGGTACTCTGAGCAGATTGTGGAAGTTGTTAGGAATTCAAGAAATAAGGCAAGCTAATAAAAAGTTCTATTTTTCTGGTTATTGGCCAACTATTGTATTTTTGTTTGCAATAAGATTTGTGCCAACAGGCTAGGGGCTTGAATAAAACATTTAAACATTTGTGCATTAACACATTATGGTGAAAAGAGAGTCTTGTGCTTTCACTCAGTGCATTTCAGCCTTCAATTAATGTGAAAGCACTACAATGCCTATGCAACTTCTCTTGCCTAGTGGTGCACCATTTATCATTGCAGTTTTACATTGACCTTGACACCCACTTCATTAGAATAAAGATTGTCTACCATTTAGGTTACATTGTTCCTCTGCACAGAGACCCCATGCAAATTTCTGTTCAGATAGAAGAGCTGTGAGCCTGTCAGAGGTCATCTGCATTAAATGATTGCAGCTATTTTCCAACTGCTTCTTTTCATTCTACTCAATTCAGGCTAGGAGGATCAATCAAGCCCTCTGCCTGAAACAGTGGGACTGCTGGGAATATAACTGTTTTTGGTAGTAGTGGATATGCCCTAAACAGTATTAAATATTTAATATAAATTCATTAAAGGGCATACAAAGTCTTCAAAAGATATTACGTTTATAGTAAAATTTAAACGTTTGGGATCACCCCCCCTAAAAAAAAAAAAAAAAAAAAAAAAAAAGGCAGAACAATGAGTACCAGCTGCATAATTTTTAATGGCAAAATTTAGTCATGAAGTTACTTAATATTTCTTTCAATGTGTTTATTTATCTAGCTGCCACAGAAAGGAATGCATAGCAGAAGTGTAATCTGCATTTGCTACTTTCTGAAACAAAAAACCAAGGTGTCTGCAGGGGTTTAAAACAAAAGTGCCAAGATTTGTTTTGTTTTACAGACATGTACCCATACAAACATGCACTCTCACACAAACACATATTGTACTATTGTGCTTATTTGTAGGGGGAAAAAAGCAAATGGAAGTAAGTTAGTACTCTCCTTGAGTTTTCTGAGTGATATAATTGGAATTAAATTATTAATGGGAGATACTTAAAAAAGATTGTTTTATGATCTTCTATTAGAGAATTTGCAATTCATTTTAATATTTGTAGTTTGATTTATATCAAAGATAATGCAATCTATGTCCAATTAACAATACATAGCCAATGTAATATGATTTCCAGATCATGCAAATGGAATAAACTAGAAGAGGAAAAACTGATTCTTAACCTCAGATGTAATTTGCTGTGTGAGTTCTGGCAATTTTAAATGACATTGCACTTTTTAATTTTTCCAAAGGCTCAGCAGCAAATTTATCCCAATCAAGAAAGCCTATTATTAATTTACAAGGACAATTGTAGGAGTCTTTATAATTTCCCTGTGCAATTATTTCCCATAAATTGCTAATAGTGAAATATATAAAGTTTGCAAGAAACAGCAACTGCTATTTATCTAGACAGATCATTCAGCCTGGATCTTGAATGTTGTCCAGAGGTTCTAGTGCTGTTGGCAGTGTAAGAAATATAACCAAGTTTCTGGACGGTTTTTAAAATGTTTCCCACTGATAACACCAAAAAGGTAGAAGCATTAAGAGCTATTGTGAAGTGTAGGCTGGCCTCTAGCAGATTCCTTCACTTCGCTTGTATACAGCTGAGCTTTGGACCCTGGACTTTGGAATAAAAAGACTCTTTGTTCATCACTGAATGGCATTAGGCATGGGCTTCCTAAGGGGCCACCATGAAGCCTAGCTTGAGGAGTGCAAACATTATCCAGAAAGCAAAGTGAGAATGTGTGTGAAGGCATGATGGACAAATATTACTATGTGTGCATTGGTATATGTTTATGTATATTTATGTTGAATATCTGGTGAATTGCTTGCAGAGTGTTCTTTACTCAATTTTATGCATGCATTTAGTATATTTTGCAAATGTGTGCCAATGCTGATGTTGCATGCACATACAGACACTGAACATGTGTGTGCATGTATTCATGTCTGCAGCAGTGGAAAAGCCCCAAAAGGCTAGTTTTTAAAATTTAACAATCCAATCCAGGTAAAACTCAAATTGCTGGTCACTCAGTCCTTATCTCAGTTGTGCATTATACAGTGATATTTGACTGAAGATACTTTGTTAGTGTGCGAATGATGGAATGCAGAACATCTACAAATAGCACACCCTTATTCCAATAATGGAGAGAGTTCACTGGCTTAATTCTTCTGTACTTTGTAGCCAGCAATTCACAGTCCTGGCTCTTTATCTGTGGGAGCAGAGGCCAAGCATGCGTGCTCTACTCTGATACAGGGAGCCCAAGGT